>JBBPRS010000384.1:0-18303 GCA_038093155.1 Boletus huronensis
AGCTGGGGCGTATTAAATAACGAGCCGGCTCGAGGCAGATCGGCATCGCCTCGGTCTAGACGCCGCCCCGCCCCTGTCGACTCTCCCACGTCCCCGTCCTCCACCACGAATGAGCGGCAGCGATCTGCTCAAGTCCTGGGCCGACGCACACGTCGCCCAGTGGCTCTCCGACATAAAATGCATCGCACACGCAGACACCTTCAGGGAACACGACATCAGAGGCGACGTCCTCCTCGAGTTGGATCACGACACACTCAGGGAGATGGGCATATCCAGCGTCGGCGACAGACTGCGCATCATCACCGCCGTCAAAGCCTTGCGACTCAAGTGCGCGCGTACCTTCCATCCTGATCCAACCAAACAAAACGGCCTGGTCTCCCATTCCCGAGACAGCTCCCGCGACAGCAACGCCCGCGACCACTCCCCCAGCTCCCGAGGTCCAAAACGCCTCGAAAACAACAGACCCGCCCCACTCGTCTTGCCTCCAAACTCGGCGAGACCAGATCTGCCACGGCTCATACGAGAACCACACTCGGGCGACGCTGCACGCGCAGCCCTTCCCATCCGTCCTCTACCTCAGCCGACAAGCCTCTCACCCCAAGCACCCACTCCCTCAAACGGTACTCCCTCCTCTACCCGCCCCTCCCTCCCTCCCCTACCACCCGCCCCTCGTGGCCAGCCTCCCGTGCCACCCACCGCACGCGCCGCTGGGCGCAATCTCCACCCGCTCTCCGGCCCGCGCTCGCGAACACCAAGCCAAACAGATGCTACCCCTTACGCCAACTCGCCGCTCCCCCCAGCCCCCGGTGCTCCCTCCCAAAACTTGCTCACTCCCTTATCTGGCAACTCGTCCAATAACTGGCCTTCATATGGCCTCCCCCCCGATCCTCGATCCGGACCTTCCTCCACTCTCAAACCAACCATACGTTCTCCCTCTCCCCTCGGCTCACGTTCCTCGCCGCGTACAGCCAACGGTGCCGCCCATGGGAGAAACATATCCTTCGGAGGCCTGGGTTCCCCCATGGGATCAGTTCCCAGCACCAAGTTACCTCCACGACCATCCACGTCAGGGACAGCACAACATCCTTATGCATCTGCACAGCCCCCTCTGGCTGCCGCAGCCCTCTCTCCCATTATCGAATCGTTCCAGACTCCATCATCCAATCCCTCATCGCCTGCCTTCACCGTCGGACGTGGTCCGTTTCACCCATCTTCACATAATCAACAACTCTCATTGGACGACCTCCGCCGCAAACTCGTCAAATTTATACTTCCCGACGAAGGCCGCTCGTGTGTCGTCGATGTCGCAGATTGTGCAGGAGCAGGAGGCATCGAGGTCATGGAGAAAGTCTTGCGCAAGTTCGACAAAATAGCCGCACGGAGAAAAGACGATGTCATCAACATCATGAACAGAATCGAGACCGATGATGGAGGACTGAGCGTGGATGGGTGGTGTGTCTACTTGGAAAGCGAGGACCAGCCTGATAACGGTACGTGTGCACTCTCTCCTCCGCCACTGCCCCTGACTACGTGATAGGGAAACCCCTCTCCGAGGCCGAGCTCTTGGCAGTATGCCACGGCCCACCAGATTCCATCAAGGAACAAGGTCTGACGCTCCGTCGGACCGGCCGGACGAAGCGTTCCAAAGCACTTGCGCGGATATTCGGCGAAGATCCACCAATCGCCTCACCGCGTACTTCCAGTCCTACTTCTCCCGCACGAAACGCGTTCCCATTCCCCCCTGCACGACAGCCTGCATCCGACGACGAGCCCGATCTCAACACGCCATCATCCGAGTACGCGACTACGATCGGCGATGGTCAGAGAACGAACAAATCAATCAAACGCGCGAGCACGATCAGCATTCTGAGCGGGCTCGGCGTCCGCGATCCTGAAAAGGCGCTCGAGTCGCCGATCTTGCCCACGCAAGCAGCTTCCAAGAAGCCCTCGAAATTGCGCAACTTTTTCGGACAACGACCGCCGAGCGAGTTGATCACGACCCATCTGACAGAGTACTTCCCGTTCGCGGAGAAAAAGGCACTCCGGACGGCGAGACATAGCATGATGCTACGCGCGACGACGGTGGGGGGCCAGGGTAAGCGGGAGAGCACGATGTCGCTGAACCCGCCTTTGCCGTCGCGGTTTAGCACGAGTACGCAAGGGTCCCATGGATTGTCCTCCAAGCGGAGTTCGGTGATGTCGATGGGCAAGGCATCGACGGTGGCAAGCGAAGGTACGATCGAAGACCCGCCGCGGGTGTCGATCTCCACTGAGGACGGGAACTCGGTGATCCTCACGGGAGACGACGTGGAGAAGCTGTCTGGTATCGATTCGAAGCCACACTTGTTGCCCCCGGTGACGTTCCCGACGGAGTCGCTCTCCGAGTCGATGGAGGATCTGACGGGGAGCAAGCGACTGTCGCGGACGAGTTCGAACGCGTCGAAGCGAACGAGTTTCATGACGGAGCTGCGGAGCAAGCGGGATCGGTCGGATACGGCGAGTCTGCTGACGGTCGACGAGATCACGGCCGAGGTGGAGAACCGGAGACAGAGCATGGCGGTCGACATGGGCGTGGAAGGGGCAGAAGACTGGACAAGGGTGGAACCTGACATTGACGACGTGACGAGTCTTTCGGAGGAGACGGTGTTCGAGGACGAGGACGAGGACGAATACGAGGACGGGACGGAGGAAGAGGACGAGACGGGCCGGGCGATGACGTCGAGCGGAGGTGAGCCGAGCCGTTCCTGCACAATCACGCGCTGACCCAAAAATCAGGCACAAAATGGATCAAGGGTGCGCTGATCGGTGCCGGTTCGTTTGGTAAAGTCTACCTTGGCATGGATGCCGTCAACGGTCTCTTGATGGCCGTCAAGCAAGTCGAGCTCCCAACGGGTTCCGCACCAAACGAGGAGCGCAAGAAGAGCATGCTCAGCGCACTCGAGCGCGAGATCGACCTGCTCAAAGATCTCTCCCATCCCAACATCGTGCAGTATCTTTGTGAGCTCCCGTGCTGTCTCCTGACTTTCATTCCCGTCTAACGGACATTCTATGCCGCAGATTCATCTGTCGATGACGACTTTCTCAACATTTTCCTGGAATACGTTCCGGGTGGGTCAGTGACAGCGCTTCTACGCTCTTACGGCGCGTTCGAGGAACCACTCGTCAAAAATTTCGTCCGCCAGATCCTCCAGGGTCTCAACTATCTCCATGAACGCGACATCATTCATCGCGACATCAAGGGTGCCAATATCCTCGTTGACAACAAGGGTGGCATCAAGATCTCCGATTTCGGTATATCCAAGAAAGTCGATGGCAGTACGTTTCTCGCTTCGATCTGATCGCCCCATCTTGATAGCCGGGACCTCTCTCTAGATCTCCTCACGGGAAAGCGCATGAACCGACCATCGTTGCAGGGTTCGGTATTCTGGATGGCACCCGAAGTGGTACAGCAAAAGGCTCACACGAGCGCAGCGGACATTTGGAGCGTTGGATGTCTCGTCGTCGAAATGCTCACGGGCGAACATCCGTGGGCTCAACTGACCCAGATGCAAGCCATCTTTAAAGTGAGGGGTACCTCCCCATCCCTTGCCTTGCATCTCGCTCACGTTTATTCCCCCCTCTCTCACACATAGATCGGTCAGTCGGCGAAACCTGCCATCCCGTCCGACATCTCAACGGAAGCGGGTGACTTTTTGACCAAGACGTTCGACATTGACCACACCGCGCGTCCAAGCGCGGGAGAGCTCCTCCAACATGCATGGTTAGCCGTCAAGAAGCCGGCTGGTGGGATGTCGAGCGGGAAAGGCAACGCCGCTGCTGTCAAGGGCTTCAGCGTCCCGACGATTGAGGTCACGGCATGACAGTGGTGAAATTTTATCTCGCCTGCTTGTTCCCTTGCTGTCTCTTCCCGGTGGACGTCTCGGCTGTTTTAGCCGTTTTGCATCTGTTTCATATTCTTATTTTTACGCATACTTCGCTCGCGATGAGTTTCGTCGTGACTCATGACCCTTACTCGAGTCGCCTTGAGCGGTATGCTGTGTCTCGCACCTCTTTTTTTTTAATAGAAAAAAGATACCCTTTCAATTTACCTTGTACAAGCACGCGCGCGCGTTCTGCGGATACTCTCTCTCTCGAGACCCCTTGTACAGGACTCTCTCTCTCTCTCCTCATTCATTTGCATTCGGGACATTACTTCTTTTTCGTTCGCATGCGTTTCATTGGTTTGATAAGACTCGCGTGTTTGCTGTGTGTTTTCGTTCAATATATCAAGTCAATATCTATGTGATGAGACTGTTTCACGTCTGCTAAAATGACGGATATGCACAATCTCGTGTAAATGCGATCGAGGCCTCCGGGACCGGGAAACTCTAAATCTCAGATCTTTCTTTTCTTGAGCCAACGAAACAGCGAGTCAGCGAGGAAAAAAAAAAGTGAGGATGTGAGTCGTCGTTCTCTCGGCCAAGTCAGGCCGATATCACATGGAAATGCGCCCTCCCCACCATTCGAATATTCAACCCTCGAATCACCCACCCTCGTCAGATCGCTGCCGCTTCCGCTTTCCACCCGCCCTCGACCCCGGTCCCCAATTCGGCGCTGGGTTTGGCTGATACCGGACGATCCGCACGTCATCGCTGCTCGTGCGCATCACAGACGCAGACTCGGGATGTTTCTTAAAGTCTATCTCCGTTCTGAACGTGGAGTTTCAAAGAAGGGAACCCGTTCAGCGAGGTCAACCAACGCAGAAACGCGAGTAAACGTTACTTGATCTCCTTGCTCAACAGCCTCGCCACAGGCGACGTCTCCGAAATTCGGTCCGTCCGTCCGGGATGCCGTCGTGCCCACGCCCGAAAGACGTCGTGGATCTCTTCGCGCGTGGCGGTCGTCTTGAGCGACCCTGCCGACGCGTGCGAGCGCGAGACTTTGTGGCCTGCGTTGAGCAGCGCCGAGCTAGAGGGGGGGTACAAAGCAAGGACATTAAGCCAAGTGAGAAAGTGGCGGCGGTAGGGACAATGTACGGCGCACGTACGCAACGTCGCTCAGCGCGGGCGTCGAACAGTGGAACGTGCCTGCAACTTTTCCGGGGGTGAAATAAAACGGGACGTCGAGTTCCTGCAAAGGGTACGTCAGGACAGCCGACAAGTCACCCATGTCTGTAGTGCCCACACGAACCTCTCGGGCGACGGCCAACATCCCCTTCATACGGGTCGACGTCCCATAATTCTTCGCGTTTCGATCGACATGCTCGACCACCTTGGCGACGAACTCGGGATTATGGAGTGGACCTGACCACATTGGTCCTGCCAGCTAGGTACCACACTCAGCCCATCAAGACCACAAAGAGGACGACCACACGCACGTGCATGCTGAAACCACACTCGGAGCACGTCGAGTTGACGGGGGGTCCAGTGGCCGTCTTGTATTGGAGATTGACCACGCCGGACTGTTCGTTCGTCTTTTCTACGACCCGTCCCAGTTTTTGCTCGTGGAAGGACGCGCATCCAGAACAGACGTAGTAGATGGACGTTTTGCTTTCGTTGACGAATGTCAGATTGGCAATGGGTGGCATAAGCAATGCAAGAGTGTTACCTGGCTACTTTTTTCACCTCCACGGGAGCTGCGTGGACTCGCACGAAGATACGAACGTAAAAGTCGATGGACAGGGATAGAAGAGGTTCGATGTAGCGCCCATATCTGATTGCGGATGTCGAAATCGTGTTCAAGACGAGCCGGAGTGCCTATATCTTGATGAGTACCAATGAATCCGCGAACCGATGTCAAACTTACAGCCTCGTGAGAGTACTCCGCTTTTACAGGCATACCACCATAATTTGAGAAGCTGTGAAATATGTGAGTAGCAAGCACCAGACCACAGACGACACGCTCACCATTTTTCAGAGTAATTCGTCGTTGCAAGGACCGACATGTCAGTGCATGTCACGCAGAGCAGACCTATGATGGTCAACATCGACATTAAAACGTCTCCTCCCGAGTTGTTGACTTGCCTCCACTGTTTACGGTTTGCACGGCAGCATCAATAAAGGGGGAAGCGGTTCCATAAGGATCGAGGTCGACGACATCGACGCGAGTTTTCTCCGTGCGGTGGTTATACATCAGAGCACTGACACCTCGTCAGTCGATCTAGTCGTTTGATCGGAAAAGAAAGATGGACATACCACGCGTCATCTTCGTGAACTCTGACTTTACCCTGGTTCGACTTGACCGCCCGCTGTCCATCGGGTGTTGTGATGTCCTCTGCGAAGGGACCGAGTCCATTGATCTCCACATTCCTCTTCATCGCAGCAGTCGCGGATGGCGATAAATCGTTAGCAATTACGAACCTAGACACCAGTCAGAGAACGGGAGGCCGATCTGCTCCCCTTGACAAACCTTACAAGAGGGATTTCTTTAGCGTAGCGGATAGATCGTAGTCCAGTTGCGGAGAGTGCCTCTAAAAGGACGAACTTGTGCGGGTGATACTTTGGAGAATAGGTCCAGTGAGATGGTGCGTCGGACAGCGCATCAGTCCTACCAACATACCACGCGCGGTTTTGAGGTATTCTCGGCCGTATCGAGGTCCATGGTCGACGCATCGCCCGCTGTATCCGTGGAGTGAGATAGTTCCGTTTCCCCCTCGCCTTCAGCTATACCACCCCCTAGCATCAGTCAAAAAGAAAACGCCGACAAACGCAACGGCCCAAACCCTTCTCCCAAACAGCCTGTTTGAGTCTCTTTGCCCGTCTCTCCTCCGCCTTTCTAAACTTGTCCTCCTTCTCTCTGTTCAACTCCTCGCTCCACACGCGGATACACGCGACGCTCATGTCGCGGTTGAACTCCTGGACGGGATTCAGGAACGCTTCGTCCTTGGAGGAGATGAGGATGTGCGCGTTGTTTTCGGTGTAGAGCGAGAAGCCTTCGGGGACGACGATGGGCGGTCCTTCGGGTTCTTTGGGTACCTCTGCTTTCGACGCGTCCGCCATCGCCATCGTCATCGGTCGCCAGGGTGGGTGTGGTCCGGTGAGCCTCAGGGCGGTGTGCAGTCGAGTTGTCCGAAGATGTCGATGCAGAGCGAGGCGCAGAGGCCTGTGAAGCGCGAACACGAAGAGAGACGTCACGGTTGTCGAAATTCCAACGGGTACCAGTAGAACTTCTACGCTGCGCTAGTAGTAGTTCAAGTTGCTGTCCGTTCAGAGCGACGCATTTACGCGAGTCACGGTGCAGACTCGGTGCTCGATCTCAGTTTTATCACACAACTTCATATATATGCGGGTCGTCAATGTCATCCGTGCTCGATCAGTTACGCCCCACGTTGACAAGATCCTTCATGGCAAGAACATGACCCGCGGAGAGCTTAATACGTCTGTTTACGCACTTCCTCTCGCCAGGCCAGCGTGTACTAGCTAAGTACACTTAGATACATGACTTTTGATCACCGTGACGCTCGTCTTATCTCGTCATCATACCGTTCCTTCTGCCCGTCGACGGTCGCACTCAATTTGTTCCCCGATATGGTCCCTTCCAAGTCCGAATACACGTTTACTGCTGTCAGTTTGTCCCTGTCCTGGTCGTTCATAAATTTCACGTTGGGGAAGAGAGACACGACGCTAGCTCCTCGGTAGGACTCGGAATGGCCAAACCCATCCAGGAAACCCCAGGGGAACTGAGTCTCGAGGGGGATGCCTACATCCTCGGCGCAGTTGCCTCCGAAGAGTTTTTTTTTTCCAAAAGGTTCGTTTAACAGGCAAAATCTCCTTCCGCGGCCGACATCATCAATGTCGTCGAGCTCTTTGATTCGACAGTCTGTCCCGTCGACAAACTCGTCTCGATGTGTTGCTATATGGGTATCAATACTCTTAGAACAGACGAATTTCTCCCAGCTCATGAACCTCAGGAGGCCGCATGGTCAAGCAATCTATGCCAAGGGCATCAATAAACTTTCCATGTGGGCGAGTTTGCAGACGAACTTTACGAGTTCTCACCTATTAGTACGTCGAGGATACCATCCTCGACCGAACTAAAAGTCTGCACGGCATCTCCAAAGGACATCGGTCATTCGATTGGAGAGGGGAGTGTTGTACGCTTATGCGGAAGCACTTACCTGTGGTGTCGTTAAGGAATGCGTTGTGGGCGGCCTAACCAGCCTGAAAGGCATCTGGATAGTGATCGTTGTCCAGCCTGAATTGCCTCGCACGTCTTGAAGAAGAGCGAATAAATTCTTCATTAAATTCCTAACTGCGTTTGAACATGTACGCAGACCCGAGGGGTGATTGCTGCCTCGAGGGGAAATCAAATGTTCCGGAATGGAGGGAATTAGGAAAAAATGATCCGACGACAATGTGAAGCTTTTAGCATGTAGCCTCTGTCGACAGGATACCCTCCTAGGGAAGTGCAAGGCAGGTCCTGGTGTTTCCTGATCATTAGTGATCCGTTGACGACCTCTGCATAGCAAGTCGGGTTGTGAAGACAACTTAACAGCGGTGAGCAAGGCGAAGATCCCTCCCCCAGTAATGGGATGGGAAATGGGAAGCCTCTTAACGAGGTGGGCCGTAGCGGCGTGTTAGCCCTGTCTACTCTCTTTGGCTCTTGAATCTGCACATTCTTGAGGTATTGAGATGCTAGAGGGACCATGACCGGCTCGAGAGGATAGATCCTTCGCCGCTCCTGTGCATCGATATAGCACAGGGGTCAAGTTATAAACACGTGGAATGGCCGACTCACCTACTAAAGGTGGGGGCGGTGAGTAGTGAATGGAAGAGTGCCTAAGCCACTGAAATGCAGGCGAAATACTCGTCGTAGGCATGTGTAGGTGGTGACCACATCGGGATCAACGCAACTGAGAGTCCCTACCTGGGAAACTTGACAGCTTCAAGGAGTACTGGGATCGAAGATGCAATACCATTCATGAACGTCGTGAAGAAATACAATTCTTGGACCATAGGTGGATTAATACCTCTTGATGGACCTTTGAGGTCATAAGTCGCTGGCGCAACTCCTCAAGACGGGAATCAAGAGGGAAAGATCCCTTGGAACAGAACTCCTCATATGTTGAAAGGGAGAACCTCCTACAGGAGCGGATTGGTTGTTGTGTCCATGCCTAGTGGTTGGTATGCTGCAAGTCAGTGAAGGGCACACGTAGTAACGACAGTGGGAGTTGCTGTAGTAGCGGTCTGTGGAGTAGGAAGTAGTGCTTTGTGCTTGCACTTAGCATGAAATAAGAAAAGAATGGCTGGAGCTTTGGTTTCAGTTTGTTCCTGAACCTACGTATCCCGAGGGCCGCGAAAAGGCAGCTCCAATCCACGGGACCCCAAACTCACTTTGGCTGGTCGCCATGCATTCGACTTGCGACGGACCGACGGTTCAATTTGATCGCATGGTTTAGCATTGACAGAATAGTATGTATCAACTTTTGATCTATACCTTATTCCCATCACCATCATAGATCTCGGGGTCTTTCGTCGAGTTGCAGGTCCCCCGAAAGAGTGGTGGTCTTCAAGCCAGCAGTCGTCCGTCCGACGACCGGAATTCTGAAGCGGCGAACTTCTCGTGGATTTTCTGCCCACTTTGTGGGAGTGTATGCGTGAAGAAGAACATGGTATAGAGTCAAGGCTTCTTGAGCGGTAGTGAAAGCGAGGAAAGAAGGCCCGAGTTGCCTATTGACGAGAGTTGACTGATCAGGGTTCCAAATACCATTTCCGATTCGAGAACAGAATGCAACTCCTCCGAGTCAAGATTAATACTGAGACAAATATTCTGGTCGAGGGATTTGTTCGTCCGTTTCCGAGTTTTCGCCGAGAATCGCTGCACTGAAGCGTCGTTACTTGTGTCATGACCGGCGCTAGATCTCGAGGTCGAGATATCATATGAGAACGAACGTTCTTGCGCCTGTCTACAGGATTATGGAACTAAACATTACCGACTTATGGGACGTACGATAGAACGCAAGCATTGGACTTACAACGCATATCTGTGTCAACTTCGTAGTCCCCACAGGAATCTACCCATACGTTTTCCTGCAATCCTGACATCGGGGCACCGCGTTCTTATCGTTCGCTACGCGCGCCTGCTTCCAAGGTAGTCGCTTGGACTGGTCCGTATCCGTATCCGCAGTCATCTTTCTTTTGTAGCCAGTATTGACGATGGTGCGTTTGGTTTTCATGGAGCGTCTCCTGGAGGTCGGGGTAGGCCTCAGTTTCGCCACTCTGATCGACGCGAGGAGTTGCTTGTTGCGCGCATCTTGGCGTCCGTTCTGCATAGCCGAGGATGGATATTATCGTCTTCGCCAGCAAGAGTATCTAGCATGAGTGGCCTGGATGGTCTGAGCCCATCATCGGCTGCCTCGGAGGGTCTAGCGTTAGTGAACGAAGCGCGCGTCCTTCCAGGAATATGGATATGAATTCTTCGTACGGCAAACCAAACAAGGAATCATGACATCCAACGCCGTCTTACGATCAATCGCCAGACGGCGCTTCTCGACGAACCCATATTCCGACATCACCGCACTCGACGCATGGATCGCACGACCCAAGTCCCTCGCCCTCGCCGATACACTCACTCCGACCCATCTCGCCGACCTCTACATCACCCTCCCAACACGCGACGGAACCCGAGGTCGGCCATACCAGCCTCCCGTGCAAGGTACGCCCCTCGGGTACGGCCACCACCTCGCTTTCTTCCATCCACGTCATCCTGAGAGCGCTCTCCGTCCCGATGGTACCGACGCTGATTTCTGTCCTCCGGAGCCGTTCACACGGCGTATGTGGGCGTCGGGCACGATGCGATGGAACCTAAAGTCGGGCGGTGCGTTGAGCGTCGGAGACAAGGCCCATGCCGTTTCGACGATAGCAAGCGTCGAGAAGAAAGGGTTCGACGCCGAAAACACGCATCCGATGGTGTTTGTGAAGCAGAGAATCGAAGTCACGGCCCAAGGACGCGAGGCACCGTCCGTCGTGGAAGAAAGATCGCATGTATATCTTGCATCCCGGGGAAACCGACGAGATGCTCGAGAAGGTGCGGTGCCTTGGTGTTAATGTTCACGGTCGCAGGCGGGACCGATTGACTCTGCCTCGAACAGTGTCAGGACTGCCGAAACCAGATTTCTCATTCACTTATAAGCCTTCGTTAACGACGCTCTTCCGCTTCTCGGCCCTTACTTTCAACGGACACCATATCCATCTGGACAAAGACTATGCACAGAACAGCGAGGGTTATCCAGGTTTGTTACTCGAGGCTCGTCGAGATCATAGCATTCACTCTCATTTTCAGAACGCCTCGTTCACGGACCGCTGACGGCGCTCATGCTACTCGAGGTTCTGCACTTTTACAAACCTAGCTTGCAACTACACGCATTCGAATATCGTGCTCGCAACCCAGTCATCGTTAATCGCAACTCTACAGTCTACGGCGCATTGACAAGCAAGAATAAGGCAGACATGTGGTGTGCAGATGACGACGGGGTCGTGGGGATGACCGGTAATATCACGTTTTCGCAGTAATGCACTAGGCAATCAAGCCTGGCTCTTGCGGGTCCTCTCTCGGACCTGGGAAATGAACTGGAGAAGGAGTCGAGGTAAACCACCCTTGTCGCCCTTTCCCCAAGGCTATATGCTTAACTCAATGTCTTGGGAAGGGACTTTTCTACGCGTCGACAAGGATCAGATTACAGATTTGGACGTAGTGCATACCTATACAACATTCTGTCAGTGACACGCCAACGAACCGGATTGTCCGTTACATACATTTTAACCGGATACAATCCTGCAGGAAGACCACGTTGGATCTTCTCCCGAACAAGGTGCAAACCTGCATCCTCGAAAATCTTCTTGAATGCTAGATCAGATCTATGGAGTGATAAGTGGCAAAACACGGCAAAAGGCACCTCTTTGGCGTACCTTGTCCAGCTCGAATCCTGTTCATCAAATACAGTTCTTGGGGCCTCCTTTTCCGAGCATACGTTTTCTTTAATTACGATCAGACTTCTCGGATCTCTCAGCGCCGCAGAGCTCCGTCTCAAGAATGCGCTCAAATCTTCATCGTTCAAATGACCGAGACACCATTGGCACCAAACGACGTCGAATCCTGAGTTGGTGTCGTCGTCGCTGGGGGTATACCCAAGCCGTTGCAATTCCTCTGTATCTTGCTTCGGTTGTCCTGGATCGAAACCCTGAAGGGGGGCCTTGAAGAAAGATACGCTTTTGGTTCCATCATTGATACCACTCCATCCAGCAGCGTTGCTTTCGTCGCTAGCAGAGGTCCCTTGACAGCGTCGATGTGCTTCCTCTATAAAAGACTGCACTGGTTCGAGGACGACGACGTCTGAGACGAGGTGAAGAAGGACGTCTTCTGTGACGCGTCCAATCCCTGCACCGACATCCAGAGCGCGGAATCGTTTTTGGGGTTTAGGATCTGTTGATCGAAGCGGACGGATCGCGGAAGGGACGACACGGAGTTCTGGGATGATATCGAGGAGGAATTGACGTGAACCAAGCGCATCGACACGGGGTAGTGACTGGATAATCGGTCATTATATGCGCTCTTGCGGAGTGGAGGTGCGCACCCCGGACCCGAACCCTCCTACGCTACTGCGTCAGCCGGTTGGATTTTGATTGTCGTGAGACATACCGAGCACGCCATCTAGACTTGCGGGTTGAGTTTCCCAGTATTGAAGTCCTGCTTGTACAGTCCTTTCGTCTCTCGAGCCCACTGACAAGACCATCTTCAAGTCAAAGACGAGTCGGCGATGTCAAGTTGGCCATGCCCGTGAGAACTCGAGAACAAACTCGATCGGAGTTTCGATTTCTAAGACTTTATTTGCTAGCTTCTCATGGAAGCCGCTGACTGAAGGTCGCTTCCTCGTCCTCTGACATTCATGGAAAACGGTCGCCATTTTTTTTGTCCTTTGCTTCATTCATCGCAAGCCATCACAACGTAGGTCTCTGCAGAGTCCGAACCTTCCACTGCCGTGCGCAGTATTCTGGTGAGTCGAAACTGCCTTTTATGAGGAAGATCTTGTCGGTCTTCCTAGGATGAACTCTTTTCTCAGACCTGTTCTGTACCCTCGTGGAGACAACATCTATATTGCCTTTTTATCTCTGAACATGCTTTTTTTTCGACGCCCTGAACCGAAACTGACATGTTTCTTGGACAGAACGTAGGCAAGCTGGGGCGAAATATCCCGATGGTTCATCATCTCAGTAACATAATATAAGCTGCAGCGCTGCACAGCTCTGTGCACCCTTCTGCAGCTCAAATGATGGAATGATGATGAACAGTACAAAGTCTTCTATTGCATTAACATCGTCGTCCCATGTACGTTCGTCACCGTTCGTGTCCGAAGGCATCGTTTGTAGTATATAAGCTGTACTTACCAGTAGTTTGAGCGTTCTCCATCAGTCTTCTCCCCACGCACCTTTGAAAAACACGCCGAGTCACTAGCTTGCAACCAAGCATCATGATGCCCAGCCCGAGCGTCACACCACAACGGTCTAACAACGATGGTTCTCAACACTATCTGGTAATCTCGGTAAATGATGACTATCTCTGCATGCTCGCGTATCTCCCCGACGGACGACGAGTTGTCACTGGCTCAAATGACGGAACTGTGAGGGTCTAAAATTTAGAAATCGGGGAGCGAGAAAGCAGGTCGATGGAGCACGAGAATGCGATATGTGGTCTTGCTGTGACCCGGGCTAACACAATAATCATTAGCAGCGATGAGGATGGGGAGATCAAAGTGTGGGACGTCGAATCGCACGAACTTGTCCAAAGATGGACTCACCCGGGAGGGGTACCCAGGCTTTCCGTCTCACCGGATGATCTACTCATTGCGGTTGCTGATGGGGACGTGACTATTTGCACCACGGAAGGGAGACTGGTCAACGGCGATATCACTCTAGACGACGACGATATTGTCGCGTCCGTCTCTTTCTCTCCCGACGGGAACAAACTCGCATGTGGCACCACTGACGGCAACGTCCATTAGACGGCCACAAAAAATGCGTCGATGATGTGCTGTGGTCACATGATGGCGGCAGGCTCTTCTCTGCTTCGAGGGACAAAACGATTCGCTGTTGGGATTCCGATACAGGGGAACTAGTCGGTCATCCATGGACAGGTCACACCAGCTGCATGAACTCCAGATGGATCGATCCTCGCGAGCGCGTCCTGGGATGACACTACGTTTCTGGGACACAAATTCTGGTAATGCTGTCGGACAACATCTACAACATCCTACTTCTGTGAACGCTGCTTGTTCCTCTCCCTCTGGCGAATTCGTGGCATCAGCAACATCACATGGAGAGATGGATCTGTAGCGAGTACCTTGGTTGGGTTCCGTCGAGAGTCCGGTAATGACACTCGTCAGTTGTGCCTCTCATTCGTATTCATCGCTCTCTTTACTCTCGCAGACACCCCGAGTTCTCCTCTGCGTGCACAACCCCATCCAGCCGCCCCAACCCTACTCCTCACACATTCCCGGCACTGGACAGGCGCCGGATCTTGATCTTGGTGTGAGAATTGCAAATCTTGCCTTCCACTCGCCTGCTCGTAATTCTTCACAGTCATCTAGACCGCTTCATCTTACCACAGCTGCCATGGTTCCAAATCCATACCCTCGCCTCCCTATCAAAAGCACATCCGAACGAAGATGTTTCTTGCGAATAGCATTCATGTTTGATGAACTGGATATCCAGTACATCCTTTCGGACCCCTCGCTCGGGCATGATGAGCGTCAGCGCATATTCGAACTATGCCTACGCAAACTAGTATGAATGTTCATCGACCATCCATGTATGTGATCAAGCTATTTTTTACGGGTTGATCTCGCGACTTCAAAAGGGCTTCATGTTCCTGGTGACCTCATACCCTTAAGCTCACATCAGGACTCACGAACTACTTCAGGGACTGGTTTGCAAAGGATGGCGTCTGCAGATTGGAACTCGGTGTAGGTGTTCTTATGATCTTTACCCCCCCTCGTCGGGTGAAAGTGCCAAAACTGTCGCTCATTTGTTGTGGTTGAGCGATATCCCAGCTATTTCAAGCAATGAGTGTAGAACTAATCACCATTACTCGCCTACAGGAATGCTTCCCGGATCAAACCTTCAACCTCAGTGTTTCGATCCACATCAAACGGCAACCCTAAAAAGACTCGCCAGTCGATAAAATAAAACGAAAACTCGTCGAGATGCTGCGTGAGTCATTTCATCGAGACACGTATTCATTCGGCCAACTAGTATATATCCAGGTGATATCGGCTTCAAGTTGTCCAACGGTCGGCTCCCGTGGTCGACCCTCGAAGGAGACTTCCAGAAGAAAGGGTACATGATTCTCAATTGGCCCCAAGGCGTTTTTTGTGATAGAGACAAAGAGATAGCCGGCCTGAGTGCAGAGGATGTGGACAAGTTCCATGATGCACTTTTTCTTGACGAGAAACGGCTTCGGTTCGTTCGATGCGACGATGGTATGTTTTTAGAGCATATACGGTACTACCATGCAAGGGTTGCTCAACCGGCTGCTAGAATCTGCAGACAACAACGGGGTCGTTTCGCTGGCGAATTTTGCTTCCGGCTCGGACAGATCCTCACAAGAGGCAGCGTGTGTAGGCATAACGTTTCTTCATAAGTATTCATCTGATGGACGATGACGATCTCCATCGACATACCACTGACAAAATAGTAGTGCCTCCATCCTGGGTCACGAGTTCGAGTTATGGAGTCGATTTGCTTTCATCCACCAGCAGTAGCTCAGATCACAAGACATTTCGCTCCGACGTTCTGCACAACGCTGACATCCAGTCGAGTATGTGATTACGTTCTGACTGACTACTGAGCGAGAAGCAATCATCGAGAAAGTACAGCATATACGGACTGGAAACGACATCACATGTACAGGTCACTCCTTCGAGCTCGCCTCGACCTCGAGTGCCATGCTGGACAGTATCCCTTGTAGACAATAAGCACTACTAGTATCATATTACCGTATCAGCTCCGCTGCGCGAGAGTGCTCTCCGAGCTGTCCTAGATAGTGGAATACGTTCAAGGGCCCCGTGTATGTCATGGAGTGAGACGGGCAGTTCACTAACCAGAACCACTACGACATGAACGTTACAGTTCTGCGAAGCGTACGCTTTAAATCAACTGAGCCGTAGCGCGAGGTGAATACGAACGGCGCGTCACACAGAACGCAATCTGGTCCACCTTTTCATTCACCCCGACAAGATTCGCGGAGGTCCTGTTGGCAACTAACCCCCTCGGCCGTTCAACTTGGGGCACGGATTACACCTCCGCACCATGTCTGACAGTCGGGAAGTGACTTGGTGTCCACCTACTGCTGAAGTGTCCAAGACAGGCTCAAGATCCCCAGTGCGACGCGATCTTTATCATCGGTCCTGGTGATTTCCTTTGTCAGTTCGTAGATCATCTTTCCGCCATCCCTGAAGCGCTGACGACCGCGCAACAGATACCCCTGACACTGTCATCGCTGCACTGGCGTCGAACGTACTTATCTGATCATAAGTTTTCAGGGACAGTTCCCGTAAGCGCACGCTAGCAAGTCGTATCGCTTGCAAACAGCTCAAAATAACGCGTGGCCTCACTTCATCATGTCTCTCAATGACATCTGGGACGAGCCCATCGCGTCTCCACCAAAGCCCGCGCCAGCCAATGGCGATTCCAGCCCTCTCAAACGACCCCGCCAAGCCCTCTTTCTCTCCGACAGCGACAGCGACTATGAACGGCCCCCGAAGCGTGCAGCACCTGCTCCACCCCCAGCTAGACCAGATGTCGATGCATTGTTCGAGGACATCGACAAGGACGGGGAGGACGATGATTTGAGATACAAGCCGCTTGCACCTGCGTTGGACCTCGCGAGACTTGCTAAGGAAGCAGTGGAGAAACATGCACGTGCAGGACAAACAGCTCCCTCACAGACCTTGGCAGGCGGTTCGAAAACATGGGCTGCCGGTGGCACCGGAAAGGACCAGTCTGGAAAGGACGATGGGAAGGGTAAACCTGGTGATGGGGAGACAAAAGGTCGGAAGGTTCTGCCAAAGTTAGATGAGGAGAGGCTGGTAGGACCTGAGGGTTTTCCACTGCTCATCGAGGACATCAAGGGATTTGTGCCAAAGGGGAAAGGAAACGAGGTGCACTCCCACTCCCTTTGAATGTTGTACATGCTCCCGCTGATTCAGCGTCTCCTTCAGCACGCGGATCTCAATCGGTTATTGCAGGTATACCAGTTCTGGACACACAAGATGTATCCAAAGACTTCGTTCAAAGATACAGTCAACCGCGTCGAGAAATTGTGTCACTCCAAACGCATGCAGGCAAGGACATCCGAGTACCTTGTCTGAGTTATGTTCTCTGACCTACATGCACCACAAGGTTCGTTTGAGCGTCTGGCGCGACGAATTCAAAGGCACAGCAAACGGCAAGGACTCGGGCGACGACCCGGACGTCATCGACCTTACCGAACCCACACTTGTCGGGACTGAGGACGACGGAGAAGACAAAGAATCTGAGAGCCCCCAGTTAAAGAATGATCAAGCGTCCTCGCGTGCTCCTTCGCTTCCCCCTGCATCCTCGGAGGGAGATGACGATGAATTTGATATTGACGCCGTGATCAGGGCTGAGGAAGAACGACTTGCTGCACTCCGCGCGGCGAAGACTGATTCTGGGTCACCGCACTTGTCACTTTCACCAACACTTACGGGTAAAGCTTCATCTGGACTGAATGCAAACGCGATGGATGTCGACGAAGCAGGTCTTTGGGATACCTTTGATGAACCACCGACGCTGTTGGATCCACCACAGAGTACCACCCCATCATCCGCACCTGCAGGTGGCGATGAGGATATGTGGAATATCGTCGACGAGATGGAACAAGGAGAACAGAGTAACGCGGCCAAAACTCAGATACCAGTATCGGGGGTAAATGTCATACCTTCGTTGGACAATACCCATAGCGGGAACACTTCCCGCGCTACCAATGATGATGATTGGGACGAGATGTATTCATAGACCATGATGTGTATCGTACTTGCACTTAATTCCGTGGTTTCCTTTGCCTTGGCAGAAACTAATTGTCTTGGGAAAATGTAACCGCGCACTCGGCAGTACTGAACTATGACGTTAATTCTGCACATTTATTCCCACCGCGCTTTTTGTGATCCTTGCCGCGCTTTTAAATTTATGTGGTCCTCGCCGCGCTTTTCAATCTTGAGTGCTGCAAGATCTCACCACACCACAACCTTTGTACTTATGTTAGTCTGTTTAGAAATCTGACTGATTGATTGATTGAGAAGTAAATGTCCTA
>JBBPRS010000385.1:0-18244 GCA_038093155.1 Boletus huronensis
CAGACATTCTATGTCAACACAATATAAAATTGCTGATGATTGGCCAATGACAAGCCAAATAAATGTACCTGGTTCTGTTGAGGCATGTTTGGCATTATATACAGGATATACATAGGATTTTCGGCATTTGTCTCGTCAACGCCTTGCAAGAATGGCCGTGTAAGATTCTATCTTCGCTTGACACGTCGAATACTCATGTTGCGGAGGCATTCGGTACAAGTACCAGAACGTTGGTCTGGTGACCAGCCCGTCTAAAAGAGGCAAGCGCAAGGCAAACCGTCGATAGCCGCGAGTTTGCCTCTTTTAGACGGGCTAGTCACCAGACTACCAGAACGTGGCAAGGACAGGCACACACCACATGGGGCAATGGGAGGATACGCAATGTATTTTCCTTCGTTCCCTACATTTCTTTTTACCTGAACATTTACACTCGCTACTGCTATAGTAGATTTTCTTTCGTTCTTCATTTTTCATTGAGTTATCGTACGAGCGGCGCTCACGCCGGTCCCCGACTCCAGATTTCTGGCTTCGTAGTAAACACTGAGTTGACACGATATATTTACACAGATACAGACACCTTCCAATCTACAACAGTATGATGGTTTTTGTAACACCTGTATGACATTTTTGGAACGATCTGCAGGCCCAACTTCCAAGAATGAAGCGCGTCTTTAGAAATAGTCACCAACCTCCATGGCATTGTCATCATAGTGGACAGCGACTTTTTTTGTAGGAGATTCTCCAGCCAGATTTCCCGTCAACTGTGCCACAGCAACACTTGAACCAAACATGCTTTCGAAGTAAGAGGACAAATGGGGGATCAATAGGGCATGATGCATGATGCGTCGTTCGCGGTAGTCTGGTGACCAGACCCGACGGCTTCCCTCATAGACCGGTCTGGTCACCAGACTACGTTCGCGGCCCGTGTTTCATGAAGCAAGACCTGATGAGACATGCCAGCTAACCGAACGCGAGATTCCAAAGCACGCACGACAATAGCGGACACCAGAATTTTTCTTCGTTGTGACAAACACAGCAAGCGAGCAGACTGCGCCAAAGTCTCGAATGTAAGCGTAGATAATAATTTATACAGTTGATGTGACTCAGTACCAGGCGACACGCCACCCGTGGCAACACCCGATACGGGCCAGCACGAGCGATAGAATGGACGGTCTGAGTCTGTCATCGCAGCAACCGCACAGTGACAGCCTGAGGACAGTTATCAGTAAAGGACCATCCACTGACAATCCACAACAAGATCGCAATCTATATATCTTCGATGTCGACAGAGACTTCTGCTGTAAAGCTTGTCCACAGAATTCGGCCTGAACAACTGTGCTCGTTAGATGGGGTTCCCGAAGTGAAGAGCGATGCAATGGTGGGTGAGACAAGGCAACGGTCGACCGCACCGTTGAGGCGTACATGAATGGACCGTCCATTTAGCCGCATGAAAGGAACAAGGAAGAGCGAGCCACGATAAGCGGACCACTCCCTGCGACTGCGAGATGGAATCGTTAACTTAGACTCTCAGACAGACCACGGAGTTAACGGCGCTATGACGGTGTTGATGCACGTTTGCAGGGTGCCTGCACGTTTGCTGCCAAGTAAAACCCTCCTCCACTACCGTGGGAGTCGGGGAACGCCAATTACATCGAGGTGCCTTCACCTGAGCTTATCTTATGAACGCGTTTACACACAGGGGGCAACTCGCATGGTAGCTTCATCTCATCTCCGCTCTACGTTCCCCCTCCAGTGACCTAGTTACCTCAGACCTATCAAGTTACGAAGCGGGTATGGCTGGATCGTGGAATCCATCAACGCAACAATCGCACCTCCGCGGTGTTCCTTTCCCTAGAGCAAGCTAGGTCACGATGTGTGTCATGGTCTTTCATGTCATACTATACGCCGTAGTGTTGGTCTGATTACAGCCTACTACTATAGTATCACCTTTGTGGGTACAAGGAAATACAAAGTTCAGAACTTCGGACTGTCGGGGACCTGGCTGCCAAAGTGAGTACATATAGACAGTCAGTACTTACCCCATCAGTTTCAAACATAGTGACATATAACATAATAAGTTCCCGTGCAACTTGAATTCAGACTTCCTGGAAGCCACGCACTGATCCGAAATTCTTCAAGTTGTTTGACCCTGAAATGCATCTCAGGTGGCTAAATCCGCTCGCCGATGCTGTCTCAAAGAGATTTGCAGGGCACGAAGTGTGATAAATAGTCCCACCTCCAGCCTGTCTGCTCAGCCATGTCTTTCATCCAGCGCCTTGTATCACCTGAACTGCCAACTGCCCTTCCAAGCCATTCACATGTAGAATTACCTGGCTATGATCTCTGGTTGCACAACGTATGCCTTCATTCCGATGATTTTCCCAGCGCTCATGTCAGGTTCAGATCGACAACGTTCATGTCCTGCCGACAGAGCTCGGTGTCCCCAAGTTTGAGGAGGCTCTCTCCAACGCTCTCCAACTATACCCACACGCTGCGGGGCAGCTCCGGTGTAGGGATGGGCGTTGGTCTGTGCGTTGATTTGCAGGAATCAGCTAGATTTCTATCTCAATTCTCTTAGATTGAACTCACCAATACTGCCGTTCCTGTGGACATTGATTACAAGCTCGACAGGAGCTCTGACTCACTCCTGAACGGCGATTGGGTTATCCAGGATGATATATCCCCATTCCTAAACCATCAACCTATCGGTGCTAACCTTGTCAACGGCGGTGCCCCCCTTCTTCGTCTTAAATTGACCTTCTTTAGCACCGAAACGTGTATTGGCGTCTCTTGGCATCACACACTTGGTTTGTCGCTTTTCCTGATCCCATTCAGATCCTTCTAATTGCTCAACACTAGGTGACGCTATCGTGCTGTCGCGTTTCATGCACACGCTCTCCCAATTTTATCAAGGCCTACTCCCGGAGTATCCAGCTCCAACCTTCAAGAAACCTCAGTTTCCCACACCGTCATGCTCTGTTACGGATGAGTTTTGGCCCCACATGCCCCATTTACACGACACTCGCCTCTTCACCGAACTTGTAGAAATATTTGCTGAATCGTGCAAAAATGTCGAACATCTGAGATGGCGGTTTGACAGTCATGACCTCGCTGAGCTTCGCTCGGCACTCTCCGAACAGAAAGAGACGTATATCTCGAAGCAAGACTGTCTCACTGCTTATCTTGTCGCTGTATTAAATCATAACAGAAATATGCCTGTGCAGAAGGTCACGAATGCAAGCAGCGTAAGTCAGTTCATATGATTGACGCTAGTAATCTCATTCTATTTTCAGTACCGTAACATAAGCGTTTCCTTCGTCGACGAGAATGTGGTAGGCAATCTGTTACAGAATGTTCGTGTATAGTCTATCCCTCGAATTAATTGTTGAACAGTGCTGAATTCACCAGGTTCCTGCTACCGTTCCGACGGATATGGCTGGGATCGCTATTGCTGTTCGGCATGCGCTCGTACAGAGCAGGGAACCCGATTACATCTATAATTGGGTTTCAGTGGCAAGCAACCACATGCTTGAGACAGCGAACTCTGGAAAATCATTCCTGTTTACGTTTCGTGACAACGCGGTAACCGTCAACTCCAACACAGTGTAAGTTGTGCGACCTTTTCAAAGCAACTCAAAGGCTCATTTTTGCGTTAGGATCGACTGGTGCAGTGCACATTTTGGACGTCCCGACGGTTCCCGGTTCCATACAACTGGAGTGGCCAAGCTCTACCTGAGATGTTTCAGGTCCAATCCAACGAAAGGAGACGACGGCGTATGGCATGCTCGTCAGTCGGTTGATGTCTCGATGGGAGTGATGGCAGAACTGAAAACCAAACTCCTTGAAACTCTTGGTTGTGGTATCCACTATGTTCTCAACAACGAGGTGCTCAAACTATAACCATTTCTTTATAGTGTTGTGCACGGCGACTGCATCGTCGATTGTGTTGCACTTATGTATTTCAAGTTGGTGGATGTATGAATAGTAGCTCAATTGTGCAATACATAACAACCTCGGATTTTACCCTGATACGTGGTACGAGAAGAAAGGAGACAAAGGATGTATTGATGAGTGGAAGGGAGTACTCGCTCGGCGGTTGCGAAGGACTTGTAGATCGGATCCGCCTGAGATCTTCCGACGTCTCATCGCGATTCGCCATCGACTCAGAACAAAAAGCACACTAGCAGCAAATTCGTTACAGAGTAGTAACCATGTCACTTGAACATCTTGTGCGGGAATGGCTCAGATTAGACCCGGTGCGTCTCCTTCGTTTCTCCCCACTTAGATCCAATGGTGGATCTCACCGGATACTAGAACGAGAAAACGAAAAGTGAAGTTCAAGTACTATGGGACACGCGAAACACAGATGAATTAGAGAAAAGGATGAGGTATCTACTGGCAAAACTAAGTGATATCGAGCCATTCTAACGACGGTTGTGTTCCGTTCGATCACCGGAAGGACGCGCATAGAGTTTGGGACTGCAGGTGAGTTAATCCTCGATATCCATTGCCCCTACCAATGTCAAGCTCCAAGGGCTTCGAGGGAGAATGGAAGCTGGGTGGGCGAGAATGAATGACTTGATCATCATCCAGACATCTCAGGCAAGCACATACGTTGAATTCAGATGGGATCATGTATTTCAATGCGGACTATGATCAGGGACTTTGCGCGTACTTGTTAGAGAATATGGCTGATGCTACCTCGCCCGGTATCGTGATCGGTTACGACCATCGACACAATTCTGCAGACTGGGCACGCCTTACGGCGGCGGTATTCCTTTCCAACAATTTCAAGGTTTTCCTCTTAAGAGGCTTGGTCCACACGCCTCTGTGAGTCCTTGTTTTTGTTTTGTGGGAAATAGCTATAACGCTCTCATAAGTGTACCCTTTTCGGTAAAAAGACTGAATGCAGCTTGCGGGGTAATGATCACTGGTGTGTGATTTGGTTCACGTTCATTCTGGCGCTCCAAGCTCAATGACTCTGTTACAAGCGAGCCACAACCCGAAGGTATCCGTTACGTTATGATGTTTTGCCAAGTTTATGACCTAGTCTCTTGCCAGGACGACAATGGCTTCAAAGTGCGTGTTCCAAAAACCATAGCCTTACATTCCTTACCCATCACACAGGTCTATTGGGAAAATGCTGTCCAGGTAGGTAGGTCTAGGTCAGTGTCACGCATATAAATCAGGGCCCCTGCAGATTATCGGACCTCATGATACGGGTATCGCCCAAGCAATTATGGATAATCTAGAACCAAGAATACAACACGGCCCCGATGTTTACGCATCCTCGCTTTGTTGTGACCCCACAGATGAGATGAAAGAAAGTTACTTTACTCTAATCCGTGGCATGGCAAACCCCAGGTTCGTGGTCGAATGCTATTGCTACGCTCGAGTAATTATAGCGCGCACAGGCTTCGCGTTGATGTTACTCCTATCAAATTTGTGAATACCTCAATGCATGGCGTTAGCGATGCTTTCGCATCTGAAGTGTTCAAACGTGCTGGCTTTAAACCATATATTGCTGTAGAAGAGCAGAAACTCCCAGATCCCAACTTTCCAACAGTTCGTTTTCCGAATCCAGAGGAAAAAGGTATGGAGTGCATATATGTAGCTGCGATGAGCTTACGACAGAGCTATTGTAGGGGCATTGGTGAGCTTATATCAGGCTCTTCTTAATTCCCTCCGTGACACCATAAAGGAATGTGCAATTTCAACAGCTATTTGTTCGGGTGCAGACTATGTGCTAGCGCAGGATCCCGATGCTGATCGATTCTCCGCTGCTGAGAGAGGGTGAGCTTCTTTGTCTCGGAGTTATGTTTACATGTTTACATGATGGCCTAGCACTGATGGGAGCTTCGTGACATTCACTGGTGATCAGTTGGGAACCTTGTTTGCCAGTCGTGTCCTAGCAAGATACAAAGAATCTGGAAAACCATTGGGCAGGTTATTTTGTTTGGTACTCCCGACCACCTTGAGACATTGACTGTGCTCCAGATAAACTAGCGATGGTAGCCTCCATGGTAAGTTCTAAAATGGTTGAAGCGATGGCACATCGCGAAGGTTTCAAGTTTGTGGACTGTCTGACTGGTAGGTCTCCCAAATACAACCTTCGGAAAGCTATTTGAGTAATACCACAGGATTCAAATTCATTGGAAATACTGCACTGGACCTTGAACGAGCCGGTTATGAGGTTCCCTTTGGATACGAGGAAGCTATCGGTTTCATGTTCGGTTCTGAGATACGTGACAAGGACGGAATAGCTGCCACGGTGAGTGCAATTGCAACAATGAAGTACCACAGCTCACGGGCAGATAAAGTTGATGTTTGCAGAGATGGCAACCGAACTACACAGTCAAGGTTTGACGGTTCAAAGCTATCTAAAGGGACTCTACGAAAAGTATGTATTTGTACTTTGTCTTACCTCTTCACTAGTTCACATCAACACCCCAGACACGGTTATTTCGAGGTGCGTTACTCCCACAGCTTGAGCGTTAGATTGACGGATGGTGTGTAGACCAGAAACAGTTATTTCATTTGTTCAGATACTGTCAAGATTGACAAGATCTTCGGCAGACTACGCAACTTTGAGGAAATAGTGCGTCCAGGCTGTCGACGTAACCGATGCCACGTAGTGACACTTCCTTTGCAGTTGCACCCCTTCACGAAGCGATACCCCCGTTCGATAGCCGAGTTGACTGTTGTCAGTGTTATCGATCTGACAATTGAGCATGGATACGATAGTACAAACGCTCCGACGTATGCACCAAGGCTGCCATTATCATCAGGACACATGATCCAATTCAGAGCAAAACTCGCGGACGTTAGCATAGTGCTGACTATAAGGTTAATTCCACGTGTTGCTTGAAGCGTGCACTGATAAGTCGGTTTCAGAACGAGCGGAACAGAACCAAAGGTATGGTCACGGTACCGAGAAAAGCACTGAATCTGAATTTCTTCTTAGATAAAGTACTACCTGGAAGGCTGTGGCAGTGACCCAGGGCAAATGTCGGCCATTCTACCCCGTGTCATAGAGCATTTAGCAAACGAGTGGATGAAAGCATCCGAGAACGATCTCGGTCGTCCTTGACCGGTTGATCCTTGGATGCTGCAGAGGAGCATAGTTTGCAATACATGAAACCTGGAGCGATATACAGCAACGGGCTCCTCACTGGGCACAACAGGGCATGAGTCATAAATCGAGATCTGAACATTTGGATCCGTTTTTGCAATAATGAGCTCGGGCCAGATCAACTGTCTCATGCATGACTTCAGCCAAAACTCAAGTCGCTGGCCGATCTCTATGCACCCTGCGAAGCTAAAACCGCCTCGGGTACTTTGTCGACGCTGGACCCGGCGATACGCCAACGTTGCAAAAACCTCGGAGTTCTATCACTTCCCAATGCACAGATAGAATAAGAACAAGAACGGAAGGTCAACCGTGAGCGCGGGAAGTGGAGCTACCTCCCGAGGCAGAACCGGCGGAACATTACCTTCATCCAGACGTCACCAAATTCGTGAAGACTGGTGTCATCCCTCCATTGCACTCTGGCAGCGCCTTCCATTCCGTCTTCACGACGTCGAAAAGAACTCTGGAGCTACTCGCGAAGCAGACGTCTGGAGCCCATTTATCTTGGCTACGGCGGACTTCTGTAAGACGATCAAAACTGAGTCCTCTCAAGGGAGTATAGATCAATATCTCCGACCTGTCCAGTGGATTCTCTCCAGTAAAAAGAATCGCGATCAAGTACTCGTTTTGCTGAGCCCATTCGAAGCCGACTGCTTGATGCCAGATATCAGGACGATCGAATATGTTAACCTTCATGTGTACGCGCCGCGCACATCCCGGCGAATGAAACCGTCCGACGATCTCAAACTATAACTATATTCTATACCTCCACTTCCCTCCGACTGGACTCCACCTTGGGTTCTGATCGACCAGCTCAACGTGTTCGCTGGGCAGCTCTATCTCAGAGACTATCAATCGTACCTCCGGCTATCACAGCAGTCCGGTGGAATATGTTCAACATCCCTGGTAGTTTCGAAGAGAACGAAATCAGGTTCTTACGTTCGCCTTTGCATTCCCTGATGGTGCTACTGGCCATGCAGAACAGAGGACAGCCATTCGCACACACACACACGGGCAAAATTCTTCAAGGGCAGTTACTCAGAGAGAAAGACTTTGAGCAGCCAACGTCGGTTGTGTCTGGTCACAACCCTGCCACATGCGATCCGCGGACACCATACGCTGTCACGTCCGAAGTTATGTCCCCGTCACCTTCGAACATGCGATGGGATGCACAAGACGATCCTGGGTCATCAGTATTGCTTCGATCATTCACGCGGGGAGTGGAAACGGTTGGAGTATCTGATGCAGATTCAGAGCCACCGCAAAAGCGTCTGCGTGCGAATAGGACACCACACGATGTCACATCCAAAGCTATGTCCCTGTCACCTCCGAACATGGAGTGCGATGCACCAAACAACCCTGGGTCTGCGATCATCCAAGCAGGGATTGGAGACCGCTGGAATATCCGACGCAGATTCAGAGTCACCGCAAAAGCATCTACGTGCAGATTAATGATTGATTGCTTTCCAGTGGTTAGTTCCTCGATAACTCGATGTTAAATGAGAACTCGTTATCTGTATTTATGTTAACGAGCCTATTGTTTGACATGCTTTCTTCCGTGACTCATCGATGCATTCTCGAGTTCTGCATATATATGATACCAACCCCGAGATGGTGATTCTATTTTTCCATACGTCGTGTGATTCGGGGTACGATTTCCGTCGTTCCGAGGCTCCCGCAAATTCTCAATGCCAGGCGGAAGTCGTGCCTGTAAAGCTTCGGGCCATTCGTGTGGTACCATCGTCTTTCAGATCTACACTCAGTCGCTGCCTATCGTAGATTCCACAACCCTTGATGCGTCTCGGGGGCGTAAAGTAGTACGGTGCACTTCAGGCAGTTGTTACATTGGTACCAGGCCGTAATGAAGAGAGACTGTTGAACGTAATTGCAGTGAGGAGCTGATGGAGACGCCTATTCCTACATGTGCATTGTGCATATATTCCTGACAGTCACGACCTGATTCAAGGGGCCATGAGAGTAACCTGGAGTAACACAATCAGTTACGTGAAAATTTGAAGGACACCGATAAATTACCCTCATGAAGTCTTCGTAGCTGAACCGTGCCCAACCACTCCTGTCTACGTCGAACCTTTGAGGGGACGTTAGCTACCAAATTTACAAAGGTGGAAGAGCAAACCTTTCAAAGGCTTCGGTCAATGTTTTGATCGTAACACACGCTCTGACAAATCGATCGAACGTGATTCCGGGGGATGATCCAAACGCGGAAGTTGTTTCAGAAGCTAGAGATGAGCGAGATGAACTGACTCGATCAAACGGAAGGCGACCATGCAAATTACCGTATTTATGTTCGAGTAATCTGAGGAGGGCGGGGGAAAGGTTGTACCCAAAGTTGCGCAAGGCATCCGACAACTCGCGCCTCTCGATGGTTCCCGAATGATCTCTGTCAAAGTGTCTGAAGACACGTTCCCAATCTGCAATATATTTCCATAGTCGAGTAAACTCTGTCAACAGAATCAGAATCTGTGGATGAAATCAGAAACGTAGAAACGCCTACCATTAAACCCGATGGTGCCGTTGCGTTCAGAATCCTGAAATATTGATATTTTGAGCTACTGTCAAGATCTCATCCAACGCATCAACTTACAAACATGTTCATAAGCATTTTGATCGTATCCAGATCAAACCCTTTGAAAAAAAAGTGTAAAAAATCAGGCAAAGCAGGCAATGATTGAGTTACTAGACCAGTTTCCTGATTTAATAGGACACAATCAGCTAGATCTGGGAACGATGAAATGTTCTATACCGTTGATGAGGGCATTCTGCAACTCGGTGATGCTCAGAGCGCCAGATTTGTTAGTATCTACTGCACTAAAGTACTGCCACAGCTGGGGGTCGGCATCGAAGGGGGGAGGATGGTGATGGTGATGGGCGTGAGAGTGAGAGTGAGAGTGAGAATGGGAACGATGAACGAAGCTGGGGTCACTGTAATAGGACATCTCTCGCGACGATACAGACGGGGGAGGGGTAGCTTCACGAGTGTGATCAAGGAAGATCAAACGGGGCTTGGGAATCAACTTGGAGACGAACTTAAGGGATGTCCAAGTGGCTGTGTGTGCGGTCCTCCAAATGGTTGTCAGCGCACATTGAGCGGTGGGCTTCAACCTAAAAAAGACACTGAGTGCTCCACCGGCAAGGCTTACCAACTGGGGACCTGAAGGCTGTGGGGAAAGTCGGTGACTAACATACGGCGTTTCCAAGGTCCGACGGTTGAGCGTATATACGTAATATCTTGATGTTAACCCTAACCTCGAGGGTCGTTTGGCCGTCGACGGATAACCCACCTAACGTGGTCGAACACCGGCACCGGTCGTGCAGGATCATTACTACCTCCGATTCTTATTCATATGGAAAGCCATCGGTTGCACGGGAACATGTATCACGGTAGCTACTAAAAGCGCACCGAGCCTCCATAATCGGTGAATTCACTTGTCTTCTTGATGTCCACAGCAATTCAAAATTCAAATGTCTTCCATCGAAAGCTTGTCGATGTCGATGTTCAACAGTCGCGGTGTAATAGAGCAAGGGAATGGGTAAGGACATCTGTCAGAAGACGTAGGTCAGAGGGCAACTGTCACTCTGAAAACACTCACACGGATACCCCTGTACTGAAACTCGGTTCAAAATCGAGCTCTTTGCCTTGTTCGTCTAGGGCTTTTGTGATCTTGAATGCGTACAAAATCGACACCATTGCAGCCCAGACTGAACTGTCAGCAGTGTGACGACCTGGACACACGCGCCTGACAAACAGGGTCGGCGACGGGATTCAATGGAAGGAAACGTCAAAATACCTCCCAAAGCCAAAAGCAAGGCTATCAATAGACTTGTCTTGATTGAGCCTTCCATCTACAAAGAATCTTCCAGGTTTGAAGACGTCAGATTCTGGGTAAACATCCTCGTTATGATGCATGGCCCTTTAAAATAATACATCAAGGTCATGGAAAAATAACGAGTTGTGCACCAACCAAATATTCGCCACCACCGTAGATCCTAGCATGTACATCGGAAGGGAGTCAACAGATATACCTCAGATTTCATTATATCATTACCTTTGGGGATAAAAACATCTTCGTAAATGTCATCAACCGTGGTAGCGTGGGGAAGTCCTGAGAGAAACTTGAGAATTGACGCGAGCGTCATCGTCGAAATACTTACCAAGGGGTGCAGTGGCGTACATTCTCAATGTCTCCAGCAGAACAGCCTCAACGTACGGAAGGTTCGGCCTGTCATCAAAGTATGGAAGCCGATTTGTGCCAACGACCGCGTCGATCTCTGTCTGTGCTCGTTCTTGCACTTCCGGATGCTGCAACATGGCAAGCATGAAACATTGCAATGTCGACGCGGTCTACAAAAAGACTGAGTTGTTGCGCACATCTACAGACACACAGACTGACGGTTTCTGCACCAGCTATCGGATTAAAGTCAATTGATGAACTACTCCAGTTTATCCCCTCACCATACAACTTACCTACAAAAGCTGTCGCACACACATCTTTCAATGACTGAAGTCGTGAAGGATCATCAACGTCCTCGGTACTCTTCAAAAGATCAAGTGCCACTGCTGATGCACTGCTACCCGTGGCCTGCCTTTAATGAGTGCTGACTGTGGACCTGAATGAGTACGACATTCACCTGGCGTTTTCTAGCATATTCAAAGGGTTCTGCTATCATTTGCGTGGCACAATACTTGGAAACTGTTGCCTTGCGTCTGAAAACAGCGCCCGGAAACCACTCTGGCAAGCTGAGGACTGAGATGGTGATCAACTTGACTGTGGTAGCGCAACAAAGGAACCACTTGCGAAAAGGGAAAGTGTCAATGATGGATGCTGTTTCTGGCGTCAAGCTCTCCATGGCCAGGATGTTCCCGCGCTCGAATAGCTCAACGAGAGGGTCGTGATCAGAGGCAACTTCATAGTCGTACACGATTGACATGATCACAGCTGCAGAAAACCTGGATGTGTTTCCCCCGTTGGTACATAGTAGAGTTGCTTGACTGAGCGATACTCGCCTTTTGATGTGCATGGAATAATCATGAGGTGCGCTTAGAATGTCCAGGACGAGCTGGCGGGCCTTTCTCAGCTGAGTAGCACGAAAAGCAAGAATGGCTTCAGCTCTGAACGCTTGATGAAAAATTCTCCTCTGCGAACGCCATCGATCACCATATGGAGCCCAGCCAAAGTTGAAGGACCAGCCAAATCTTGCAAAGGAAATTTCGAGTTAAATATACTGATGAAAGAGTGATAACGCACGGATCTTTCGTAGCAAGGTACGGTCTGTCCGAGTAAATACTAGATCGGCGATCGAGGAGGTCCTTAGCAATTTTCTCCGAGTTGATCACAATGATATCTTGCTTCAGTACACGGATCATAAAGATATCACCTGTTGATACGAGGTGAGGCACTGACTACCACGTAGACCAATACAGGGAACGAACCGTAACGACTCGCCCATTCAGCGTAAGTCATCCAAGGTTTCTTAGCATCGATACTGAGAAGATTGCCAATGAGGGGGAGAGGAACAGGTCCAGGAGGGAGACGAAAGCCTCGGACCATCCGTCGTCGCCCTTTGCGTAAAGTAAGAGCGGAGACCACCACCACGCAGACCAACAAGGTCTGCATCAAAAAGCGAATCATGTTGATCTAGGAGGAATGAAACGTCAGATACTTATTATATAGTTCTCGCCTCCAATGACCGTGAGATCAACATCGTAGACGCCCGCAATTGATAACAGGTATAAGACAAAGAAGGCGGCGGAGTTCGATGTCAAGGACAGACTCGAGCAATTAAACCATCTGATCAAACGGTGGGCTATGTAAACTTAAGTGTCAGTGGTTGTAATGTTCATGGCAGTGGAGTCCAAGTACCATGTAGAACTGTAGGGGTCGTCGGCCGATAGCTGAGATGATGGCGGCCAAAAGTCCTGAATGCCCTCTGACTTCATTTAAACGTCAGTAGTACCCCATATTGATATTATTGAATATGGACTTCTAACCTACGCACTTGCCTATACAGGACTATCAAAAAAGGCTCCCTGCGGTGGGTAGTCTGGTGACCGGACCATACGGCACTGGTACGCTGTTTCGTATGGCAGCAGAACGGTCACCTTCTGATCTCGATGTTTCATTAGGTCCGCTGACCATCATTGAGGCACTTGCCTGTTTGGGACTCTCGACAGATGTAAGTACCCCACCCCGTGAGAACTACCAGGCACCACTGGTCTCCCCACTCACCCATCGTCCGGGTTCAATGGATTTCTTATGTGAGCTTTAGCGTCCCCCGCTTTTCTTGACCGAATAATAACTTTCAACGCCATCTTTCTAGTCTGTATCCCCATCGTATGTCAGTCACAAATACCACCCGCCCTCAGGCTCTTATCTCCGCAGTCGTCTGACAATGAGCTTTGGAACTCACAGTTGGCTGCCCAACCAAGGTATCGCCCGATGGAAACCAAGGCTCGCGAATCTGTCCGAGATGTCACAATGGTGTGTACCCTCCGAGCTGTCGAAATTCAACTGTGTTTGTTTAGCCCGAACGCACCAAGCTTCCATGTTCGCCGCCAAGTCACGCACGTGGGTTGAACTCTGCTTCGTACCCTTGATTCCATTCAAATCCAGACATGTCTGGATGTGTGGGATATGCCAGCTTCAGACCGAGATGCAGGCAGAGTGAGTACTTGGCGTTTCCCACGTTGATGGATTGTAACCTCAGAGGCCCTGTTTTCGTTTTCTTCGAACTAGGTGGGAACCTCCTCTAGCCCAACCAGGATATCAGCACCCTGGTGTACAGAACCACCCAGTCGGTGGACCACAGAACTACGGCAAGGGCTATCAGCCAGGATACCTCCACAGCGGATGAGCTATAAATATATATTGTTTCTTTTCACCCTTCTCATTCCCGATTTATCTCGAGCTATTCAGAACTGTACTCCCATGAAGTTGTAGTATTCGAAGCGCATCAATGGATTCTGGACTTTTACTTGCTCATCATCAATTCATCGCCTGGCGCTTGCCCTTCTCGGTCTCCTTCCCACTTTATAACACACCGTAACCAGTCCGCCAAGCAGAAACCCGCCCACCACTGACACTGCAGTAGCAATCTTCGCATCCTCCGTCCACTGGTCCGACCGGCTGCAGTTGGGTACGGCGGACGGTGGTGGCGCAGAGTCCGATCCGCGTGCGTTTTGAAAGTCCGTTAGTGCAGTTTGGGGGTCAGTAAGACTCATGAGTCCAACAAGCGGAGGTTTCGAGGACGTCATGCCTTGGTGGACGACGTATACGTTCTGAACAGAATATGCCCGTAGTCAGAGGGGGAGACATAGCGCGTCGTAACGACTTACCCTCAGGAACACATCCCCAAGTAGCCAGTCCCCAGAGTTCACCTGCTAACCTCGTGAGCCATCCGAACAGTTCAGTGCATCTAATCACGCACTCCGTCATTGACTTGCACGCCTCCCATGCACCATCCATCCTTCTGCTTACCCTCTGCCCAGCTGATATCCTCCGGATGCACCGCGTACTCTCCTCCGTCACCCTGCCCAAACGCGAAGCGAACATCGACAGCGCGGTCACATCGTACTTCCCAGAGATTCGACTGTGCATTGTACCTCGTCGATCCCCCGGTCCCGACGCTATCCCAAAACGCATTGACATCCAGGGTGGGTCCGAGAATGAGCGTCGTACCCGTGTCGAGAATCCCAATCGGAGAAGGTGCACCAAGCACGAGGGAAGGAGACAGTGGAAGAGGGAGCCCATTGATGGTCAGGTGGAGTATGGGGAGCTTCCAATAGTCATAAGGGCTTGATTGCGTCTTGAACACGGGGAAGTATGTCAGCTGAGCAGTTCCGTTTACAGTATCCACGATGGAGGGATCGAGCTTGCCGATGGTGAAGGATGAGCTAACGGTGCTTGGATCGCTGCTGTTTCGACCAAGCTTGAAAGCGAAGAAACGGTCGGATTCACTCAAGTGGGAGAAGATATTGTCAAGGATGGTTGTCCCCACCGTCGATCGAATGGCAGCTGCAGGCGGAAACGAGAGACCTAGGATTCCCGAGTTTCCGGTCGTTGCGAGGTAGAGTTCATTTGTTTCATTGGCCAGCGCTGGAGGACAGCATGAGCATCGATCGGAAACGGGTTGGGTTGAACGGCTATGGTACCAAATGTCTGGGATACTATCTGGATGGCACCAAGAGTGACAATTTCGGTAGCTACAGAGCCCTGTACGGAACCGATAAGGTAAAGCAGCTTGAAAACTATACCAGATGGATGAAGAGTGGAGGATGCCGACGGATAGTACATCGAGACTCCTTGACAGTCTGCGTCCGTGCAGCCCGAAGAGACAACCCACTTAACAAGAGGGCCATAAGCGACTATCTGCGCATAACCGGGAACAAACCTACCAAATCTGAGGAGCCAGTGTCAAAGGTAACCCAGAAGCCTTGACCCCCAATGCTGAAAGGTCATGCGGTTAATGTAGTGCATCCAGGTGAGACTACTCACACTCACTCTACATTTACTAGATAGGCACTGCAGCGGAGCACGTTTATGATGCGTCGATCAACATAAGTGCGTCAACTTACAACTCCTCGCTGTCGTAAACTGACACCCCCCCTTCATCAACGAGGGTCTTCACTCTTCGACGAGCGCGCCGCAGGGATAGTTGCGTGCCCTGTGTTATGAGAGTAGCGGTGTCGCTCATTCTTGGAGTCCTGTTGGAAGTGAACGACGGTAAGTCGAGGTCCAACGGAACTTTCAATATAAGGATTTCGCAGGTAGTCTGTTCTTGAATATGACGAAATGTGACATTTCAATTCGGACGGGTGATACAGCGATGCAGTTCGAGACAGATGGTGCTTATTGTGTACATCCCTGCATATTAGTGTCCGTGAACATTGCTTCCATGCATGGATTAATAGCACAAGTTATCAGTGAGTCATCAGGTTTTATGCACTCCTACCGTCTTACTGTCAGACTCACCCTACGTTATGCTAACGTGCCTGCCTCCGACCATCAAGCTCTTTAGCTTGCTCCCATACGTCGATCGTTACCTCATTCTGTAACCGGGATGCTGCAAGAAGCCTTGATATTGCAAGTATTAACATAGATGTGACATGGATTACCAGGGAGAGGGTGCTGACCTTGCCACCTTCATAAGGTGTATAAGTTCGTCTGGAGTCACTGACTTGTCTTGTTGACGCCGACAAACAAAGTAGTTTTGGATATGCTGTGTATGCATGAGAGGTGGTGCAGTGTATCGGGTTATGATGACCACCGTTACCTTGGAGGCCTCTTCGGTTACTTGCACCTTCTCGCTCACCGTTTTACACGCGGCAATGTATGAACGGTACACTGCCATTTTCTCCGCTGGGGGCAAAGAGATCTCATCTTTTGATTTGTATAAGCTAGGAGTAGTGTGAGAGCATCGAAGTGGGAGGTTAATGCTAGTCTGCATGCATGTGTAAGAATGGGTGATTATTGATAGCGAGGGAGCAGAGCTCCTATATCTAGCATTACCTGAAAGAATGCACTCTTCCTTCCTTCGCTCACTGTAACCATGGAGAGATCGGTGTGAAAGGTGAATTTGCTTGAGAACGGAAATATGTATTCCGCCGTTTGCGAGTTCATCACATCCTGAATTGCTCGGATGTTCGTGATGCCTGTTATCGAGTACCGTTGTTGGTTCAGAATCAGAGAAAAAGTTGTCACATACCTCTTTCAAGCAGTTTACCCTCTTGTATCGCAGTCTCAGTCAAAAGGATAGCTGTCCCGGAGGGAAGCTGCAGATATCCAGAATGTAAGTCCTCTTCTTTGCTTTCAGGGAGGAAGGGGATCTTGTTCAGAAGATCCAATGAAAGCGGAATAAGAAGGTACTGAGGAAGAAGCTCTTCAAGGACGTGTGAGAGTGTCGGAGGGAGCTCGCTTGAGGAAGGCGAAGGAAAGCGTGATATTGTCATGGAAGGGGGGAGAAGCGGGATTGCACGAGTGTGTCTGTGACGAACATCAACAAAGAATCAAGGAATATATCTCGCTACAAACACTTTTGATGCCAGCTGAAGAAGAAGCCATTCTGCGGCATCGTTGTCGCCGCCCAAAGCCTCGCTGGATATCCAATCTATGAGATCTGTGCGCACGCTGGCATCGATGGTTGTGAGAATTGAATTCGCAGAGGCTGCCTGATAACAGAGAACATGCAATACGGGGACTTCCGGTGAAGAATCATCCTCTATGTTGAGGCTTGGAGGATAATATGTCAGAAAACTCAGGGTCACTGGGCGAGTTTGTTATTACGTACGACTCTGAGGAAGCAATGCCAACGAAAGTAACTACGTCGGTCGAATGCAGGTTTTCTACGTCAGCATTGTCGTATATCTCGTATACATCAGTGAAGCACGCAACGGAAATTGGAATATGGTACCTTGACTCGAACACCGATGTGAGGTGCTCCTGGAACGGGGAACTTGTGGGGCTGAGAGGACTGATGTACAGGGAAGCTTGCTAGCACAGCTGGTCAATTGATGAGCGCACAGAGGCAGCATGTGCGCACTTGAATCTAGCTGAGAAAATCCAGCGGCTCGCCAGGGAGACTCGCCGGGCACAGAGACTGCCCAGAAGACAGAGGCGGTTCCAATGTGATCAGGGTCAAAGGCATTCAAGTCGTGATCGTCGTGTGTAGGCTGTATTCCCCAACCTCCACACCTGTCATTGCTGAGCCTCGCGAGATACATTTCGTTTTGAAGGGAGGTGTCTTGGATCATGGCGCGGAAGCGCACAAGCGTACCGCGCGTGTACGACTCTGGAGGATGAGATACATCGAGTGGGGGGAGCTACACGAATATGATTAGCATTAAGCTGGCAAGACTTGGAGGCGGGCTGATTCCAACCTGATCTAACGCGTGGGGGTCACTCGCGCTGAGGAATAGATCGGAAAAGTGTCTAGTCACTGCAGACGGAAGACGGTGAGTGCGTTGGCCATCGACATGGTCGTCGTCGTCGTCGTAGATGCGCTGGACGACTTCTCTTGGGTCCGCTATTTCGTCGATGGCTTGCACCGCGACCATGATCAAAAGACAAGAATGATCTCCTTGCTTACAAAGACACTGCC
>JBBPRS010000386.1:0-18134 GCA_038093155.1 Boletus huronensis
ATATCCAAAGAGAACTAGACTGGGGACTCCAGTGCTAGACTCTTGGGTTTATATATTCAAACTATATTAAATACATGTGGCAGATCTGATCTACTTTAGATCTGGATCTGTGGCAGCTAATTAAATAATCAAGGATGAAGCATGGATCAAGAATGGAAGAGAAGCATATATAGCCATAAGGCTGTGAGAAGGAGATTAAATACATGCACATCACACTAGGTGTGGCAGGATATGAGAAACATGAGTGAAACATAAGGTGATGTGAAATTGAAGCATAGTAATGTGAATAAGAAGAAAGAACATAGCTTTAGTGATCAGATCACAGATCTGATCTAGGAACATAGAGCATAAAGATCTGATCTAAGATCTATAAAAAGGAAAACATCTAAGTCCAAAAGATTAGATAAGATAAAGGGATAAAAGATCAAGATCATCTAGATCATTGATATGAGCCATAGTGGAGTTGATAACACTCCATGGGTCTAAGGTATGATTAGATAAGGGAAAAGATAATTGATAGCGTCCCTTGTATGGTTATAAGCACTGGGTGTTATGTTTAACTCGGATAGGGCCAAACATAGACCTTCGAGGTTGTCCACTTGTTCATGACTTGAGCGAGGGGAGCACTGAGCAGATGCAACAAGAGAATGTAGACTAAGACTAGGTGAGTCCATGGATGGGCGGCCAAGATCTCAGGCAAGAGAGGGAGCGAAGAAGTGTAGATTCAATGAAGAACTAGCTAAGACAGAGGAGATCCTTGGGGTACAACCATAATGGAGAAGGTACCGTCGAGGTACTCGTAAGGGGGGGTGAAGGTAGATCAAGGTAAGGATCTAGGGACGAGAGCAGAGGTCTATATAAGGGGTCGTGGCTATGCACAGGCCAAGGTACATAGGGTCTAGGGTAATCCGAATAAGGAATACACGTGGATAAGGGTAAAGGGTAGTCCGGAAGAGGAATACATGAGGAAGAGAAGCAAAGGGTCAAGGGTTACCTGGATAAGGGAATACATGTGGACGAGAAGTGAAGGGTTAAGGGTTATCCGAACGAGAAGTACACGTGGACGAGAAGCGAAGGGTCAAGGGTTACCTGAATAAGGGAATACAAGAGGGAAGGAAGCATAGGTCAAAGGGTAGTTCCTGAAGAGGGAACTCACATGACTAAGAAGGGTCGAAGATGACACAGGAAGATGGAGAGGTCCGAGGAAGATGGAGAGATCTGGGGAAGATGGGGGGATCTGAAGAATACGGAGAGATCCAAAGGATACGGAGAGATCCAAAGGATACGGAGAGATCTGAAGGGGACTAGCCATGAGATGATGATTTGACTAGATGACGAGGATTCGGTAGAGGGGATATGCAGTTCGAGGAGGGTTCGAGAGAGGGGAATACCGACTAGTTGATCGAGGACTAGAGGGTAGGATCGAGGATAGGAATGTGCAGGGGGATCGTGGGGGAGTCGAGGGTAAGGCAAGGAAGAAAAAGAAATGGGTTAGATCATGTGCTCAGCAGTAATCGTAACACTGGGCCTTACAGAGTTAACTGCCCTTTTCTAAGAAGAATAAGATAAAAGCATCTGAAAGAGATAGATAAGAAAAGTGAGGCATAAGGACGATAAAAAAATGAAAATTGTCCTTGATTACACTGTAATCCTAGTGCATAGTACTTGCTTATGTTAGCCTGTAACAAGAAGAGTGTGACCTCATTCAACAAGTCTGGAGTACAGTTGGCATGTTGCAGGTGGTGCATCCAGTATTGGCAAGAGTATGCAAGGTGGGGGGGGATGGCCTTGTTCACCTGTTAAAGTCCAGACATCTGAAGGTCTGGAGTTAGGCAGAGCAATGCCGGTTCTATGTGTACCGGAGCTCAGCTGTTGCCTAAGAGGGCGAGAACAACTGAGGTGTCAAGAAGTTTGGGAGGGAGTTTATATACTCTAGGGTGAAGGCTAACTCGTACCTTAATAAGTATCAGGGAAGAGAGAAAAGGGAATAGTACAGTAATGGTGATAGACGACTAGCCATAACGTGGTGTTGTATTGTAAAAGTCAGCGCTCTGGAGTTTAACTCCTAACATCCAGAGCAATAATGGAATCTCCAGAGCTCCAGAGATGTAGCATACCTTCCGGAGTTCATTGTATCTTGTCACTCCCACTTGAGTGTAGTTGTAATCCCATGCCTCGGACAAACTTCCAATGTTGCTCTTTTACAAGTGGTTTTGTGAGTATGTCCGCTACCATGTCCTTAGTGGAGATGTATCAGACCGTTGCTTCTCCTTTTCCGACCAAGTCGTCTCAGACAAAGTGATACTTTTGTTGTATGTGTTTAGTCCGGGCTCGGAATTGTGGATCGTGACACAAAATAATGGCTGCCTGGTTGTCACAGAATAATTCCATGGGAGCCTTTTGTGAATGTCTGAGTTCGTCAAAGAAAGTTCAGAGCCAGGCTAGGTGTTGTCTGGCATTGCTAAGTCTGATGTACTCCGATTCTGTGGTGGAGAGGGCAACCATGCTTTGTAATTTGCTGGACCAGGAGATGGCTTCTCGATTGCTGATGAACACGAAACTGGAAGTGGAACGGGAGTTGTCTGGTTCCTGCGACCAGCCAGCATCTGAGTATCCATGGAAGTCCATGTCCATGGAGAGTTCTGTTCCATCGAACTGGAGTTCCATGTCCTTGGTGGCTTGTATGTACCGGAGTACGCATTTCGCAGCTTCCCAGTGGAGGAGCTTGGGCTTTGTGCTGAAACGACTAAGTGTTCCAACTGCGTATGCAATGTCCGGACGTGTTCCGAGCATAAGGTACATCAAGGACCCTATGACTGTTAGGTACGAGACTTGTTTTCCTTTGATTGTCATTTCTGGAGTAACACAGTCGTCTGTCGGATCAGTTGCAGAGAGTTAAGAGCCATGCACCATGGGAGTCCATGCTGGTTTGCATGCGGACATGCCGGTTCATTCCAGGATTGTGTGGCAATACTGAGATTTGTTACATTTTGTTCGTTGTCTTACTGTTCTATGCCTACACTTTACTTCCATTTCCTTTAACTCTCACGATTACCAGCTGTTTCGGCCCCGTTCGGTAATTTTCGCCCACGCTTTACACGAACGTTCCTCAACATTCTTTCTTCTTCTTATGGGCTGTATTAGTAATCATTCTATGACCTTCTAGGACATTCTTTTGATTACAAATCATTCTCAGGCCGTTGTATATAAACCCTTGTACTTTCCCGGTTAAGATCTCCCCATCTTGACCTCCTTTCATACCTTGAATTCTACGCTTTGACTCTTCGAGTCCCTTGATTCTCTAAGTCTTTGTCCTACTTTTGAGTGGACGCTCTTCGAATCTCAGAACCCTCTGAGACATATCAGTCTCTGTCTTTGTCTCTAGTTGCTAGAGCATCTAGAACCCCCTTGACCTTAGTTGGAACGGTCCACTAAGACCAACGATCCATCGAGACCTCTTGCCTTCGCATAGAAGGATTTCTAGCAATTCTGGACTCTCTTGACCTCGCCCTCTCTCGTGTCCGACAGGCTCTCATTCAAGCTCGTCTCCAAGTCCAGTATCCAGACCTCGATGTCCCTAAACACGCTCAACAACACTCCTGTTTCTGCAAGATAGATTACTGCCCGTACCACCATCAGTACTAGACCTAAGAAAGGCTACGGCTGTTCCTACCCGGACCATCTGTAACAAAAGGTCAAGATAAACTCTTCGTGGACTACCTTCATTGTAGCTTCCAAACATTTCCCACCAACGACCTTCTGCTGATCCTCGGTGGTTCCATCCCCAACCCCCACCCAAACCTCACTCAGAATCCCCTACCTCTTCTCTTGAAGAAGAAGACCCCGACGAACTCCTCCCCACCCAACACGAACAAGAGGAAGCTCTTGATCAAGCACTTGACCTCGTCCATAACCTCTCCCATTCGCTAGTCCTACCTCGACCACCCACTCCCCCGTCCCCACCAACCGTCACCTCATCCCCAGTATTCCCCATTCCTCCAGCCCCCATTCTGCCACCCCACGTCCCTCCACCTATTAACATTCCCCCTCGAACCTCCACCTGAACCCGAGCCCCACCTCCACCTACTCAATCCACTATGTCTAACCAACAGAAACCCGTCGAACTCCGCATTGGAGCACCCGAATCCTTCGATGGATCCTATGCCAAAGCTATCCCTTGGCTAAACACTGTCAAACTTTACCTCCTTGTCAACGAAGAAGTATACAATACTGACAACAAAAGAACCGCCTTCGCCCTCTCCTACATGAAAGACGGCGCCACAGCCACCTGGGCTGCTACCTACCAACTTAAAGCCCTCGCCGGAACCAACCCTTCGCTAAGAACCTTTCAAGATTTCACCAAAGAGTTCAAACTCGCCTTCGAACATCATGACACTGTCGGTAATGCTATCCACTGGCTCGCCTCTACCAGAACCACTGTGCGTAAAGGGCAATCTACCGCCAACCTTCTCACTTCCTATATTGTACAATTCAATGATCACGCCTCTACTTCTGGCGTCACCGACGAGAACGTGTTAATCGCTTACTTCGCTCGTGGGATCCCCGAACCCCTCATGAGACACATCAACGGTATGGATACCATACCTACCAAAGTTAAGGAATGGCAAGAAAAGGCCGTTCACTTTCAGACCCAATGGGATAGATCCGCCCTCATCATGGGAGGAAGAACCACCACTTACGTCATCCCTACCTCTTCCCCAAGGAAACCTGTCGACCCCAACGCTATGGATGTTGACAATGTCCATGTCTGAGTTGGAAAACTCACCCCAGACGAAAGAAAGCGATGTATCGAGAAAGGACTCTGTTTCCGATGCAGGAAACCCGGACACCTTGGTGGACGATGTCCCTCCTTCCCCTCCTCCCCCCAGAAGAAACCTCTCCCCCAGAAAGTACAACAAGTTACCAAAGAATCGGTAGCCGAAGAACCCATTCCCGCCCTCATCGACATGGCCGAAGAGGAAGAGGATGTCGCTGTAGTCTCTTTCTCTCAGGATTTTTGAAAAGGAGAGTCCCTTCGACGCAGACTTCTCCTAAAAAGAGTAAACCTGTAACTGTAACCTACTCGAGTTCCATGCAAATTCCCATCCAAGTTATAGACCCCTCCCATACTCTTAAAGTCGTCGACACCCGTGCCCTCATCAATAGTGGAGCTTCTGTCTCCTGCCTCGATTGGGGATTCGCTAGAAAACATCGTCTCCCCCTCACTAAACTTCCCGAACCTCTCGTCGCTCGAAATGCTGACGGATCCCCAAACAAAGCTAACCTTGTCTGCTTCTCCGCCAAACTCTTCATCAACATTGAAGGGATCGCCATGGAAGTTGACTTTCATGTTATGCACCTCAAAGAAAATGTAATCCTTGGACTTCCTTGGCTCACCAAGGCCAACCCCACCATCAACTGGGCCAACCGAACGATCTCCATCAGGGAATCCTTAGATGAATCCAAAGGATTATTCCTTGCCCATAAAAAGGATTCTGAACGACACTCGGCTTCCTTTCCCAAAGGAAGACCACCAAAACATGTTCACGTAAACGCCATAGACGATGCTCACCTATGGAAATACAACCGATGGGAGGAAGAATCTCAATACCTAGCCCGAGCGAACCAAAACCAAGTCCTCCAATGAACTCTCTGAGCCGGATCTCAATTTATTCCCCTTAAATCCCCTGTTATTTCCAAAATCACCACCACCACTGAACTTGCCATGGCCGCCGAATTGGCCAAACCAAAACCAACCCTTCCCCTGGAGTATTCCTCGTTTTCCTCAGTTTTCTCCAAAGAAGCCATGGATCATGTCCCTCCATCCCGCCCTTACGACCATGAGATCAACCTCGATGAATCCTTCTCTCCAAAAGTAGGAAAACTTTACCCTCTTTCCCCAGAAGAGAAAACTGCCACAGAATCTTTCCTCGAGGAAAACCTCCGATGTGGGAAAATCCACCCCTCAAATTCTCCCCAAGCCTCCCCATTCTTTTTTGTCAAGAAGAAGAACAGAGACCTCCATCCCTGCCAAGACTACCAATATCTAAACAAACATACCATCCGTGACGCCTACCCCCTCCCATTAATCCCGGATCTTATTGATAAAGTCAAAGACGCGAAACTCTTCACCAAGTTCGATGTCAGATGGGGGTATAACAATGTCCGAATCAAGGATGGACACCAATGGAAAGCAGCCTTTATCACCCACAAAGGCCTCTTTGAACCTACGGTCATGTTCTTTGGCTTGACAAATTCCCTCACTACTTTCCAAAGATTCATGAACGACTCTTTCCGCGACATGATTGCTGAAGGATGGCTTGTCATCTATATGGACGACCTCCTTATCCTGTCTCCTGATCTGAAAACTCACAAAGAACGAACCCGACGAGTCCTTCAATGGATGACCGAGTTAGATCTCCACCTTAAACTTGAAAAATGCACCTTTGCCGCCACTGAGGTAAAATACCTTGGTATGATCATTCGACCCAGCCAAATTGCCATGGATCCCGTAAAACTGGATGGAATTGCCTCATGGCCCACCCCCCAGAAAGTTAAGGATGTCAGATCCTTCCTAGGCTTTGCCAACTTTTACCAATGATTCATCCCCAACTTTGCCACTGTCGCCCGCCCCCTCCTTGATCTCACTAAGAAAAACACCGCTTGGAATTGGAATCCTCCCTGCCAAGCTGCTTTCGACTCCTTAAAAGCCCTCTTCCTGGCTAAACCCATTCTCCGCATGCCCAACCTCTCTGCCCCTTTTGCAATCGCTACCGACACCTCCAAGTTTGCTTCCAGAGCTGTCCTCCTCCAAACCGATGAGAATGGGGACTGGCATCCATGTTCCTATCTCTCCCAAGCGTTCCTCCCGGTGGAACGAAACTATGATATATATGATTGCGAACTCCTCGCAATTATCCGCACCTTGAAATCCTGGCGCCACTATCTCCATGGATCCACCTTCCCCATACAAGTCTTTATCAATCATAAGAATCTCACCTACTTCTGCCAACCCCAAAACCTGAATTGACAATAGGCCCGTTGGCTTCTTGATCTTGCGGATTTCGATCTCAAAATGATCCATGTCCCAGGAAGACTTCTCTCTGGTCCCGACGCTCTATCTCGCCGCTTTGACCTCCTCCCTGCCAATTGCGATGAAAATGAAGGGGTTACCCTCTTACCCCCCTCCATCTTCACCCGCCTCATTGATGTGGCACTATGCAACCACATCAAAGGGAAATCTGCTGATGACCCCCTCGTCCTTCAATACCTCCAATCGCTAAAAGATGATATCCCCTCCCCCTTTCGCAAACGACTCTCTGACTGGCAGGTCACCAATGGTGTCCTCACCTATCAAGGTCATGTTTATATTCCCCCTGATGCCGAACTTCGCCGAACCATTGTCCAACGATGTCACGACCATGAAACCGCTGGTCACCCTGGTTATACTAAGACTCGTCAACTCGTTGCCGCTGAGTTTTGGTGGCCCGGCCTTGCGTCCTACGTGCAACGATACGTGGAAGGATGCGCCCCCTGTCAACAGGCCAAGGTTAACACTCACCCCACAACCCCCCCTCTCTCCCCTATCTCATCTTCCGCATCACGCCCCTTCCAGTAAATCTCCTGTGACCTCATCACTGACCTACCACCGTCCCTTGGCTTTGATACTCTATTGGTTGTAGTCAACCATGGGCTTATGAAAGGGGTAATTCTCTGCCCTACTAATAAGTCCATCTCGGCCAAAGGAATGGCAGCCCTCTTCTTCCATAAAGTCTACCTCCATTTCGGACTCTTTGACAAGGTTATCTCTGATAGAGGTCCCCAATTTGCTTCTGCCTTCGCATGAGAAATGGGCAAACTTCTCAAATACGACCTCTCCCTCTCCACTGCATATCATTCACAATCTGATGGAGAGACCAAACGAGTAAACCAAGAAATAGAAACCTACCTAAGAATCTTTTGCGGAAATAACCCGTCCACATGGGCCGAAAACATCACTCACGCTGAATTCGCACATAATCATTGCCCTCACTCTGTCACCAACCAATCCCCATTCTATCTCATGATGGGATACGAACCCCACGCTCTACCCTCCCTAATATCCGACTCCTCTCTACCCGCTGTAGAACTATGACTCAAAGCCCTCTCCCATGCCCGAGACGAAGCCCTTGCCCCCCATGACCTCGCCCGACAAGTCATGACCGCTAGGACACGTCGAGGATACTCCCCATTCAAACTCAGAGATAAAGTTTGGCTAGAAGCTAAAAACCTCCGACGACTTATCTCTAACCCAAAATTCGCCGCTAAACGGGAAGGACCCTTTACCATTACCAAGGTACTGTCCTCGATAGTATTCCAACTCCGACTCCCAAAAATGTGGAAGATCCACAACACGTTCCATGCTTCCCTATTATCTCCCTATCGTGAAAACCCCGTACACGGCCTGAACTTCCCCACACCCCCTCCTGACCTTATCGCAGGGGAAGAAGAATATGAAATTGATCAGATCATACGCCACAGAGGCTCCATTCGCCAATGTTCCTACCTAATCTGGTGGAAAGGATACTCCGCCAAAGAAAACTCCTGGGTCCCAGAACGGGATTTGAAAAATGTGAAGTCCGTCTTGACTGGCTATAAAAAGACAAACCCCTCCGCCTTCAGAACCTAAGTCCCTCTCCCCTCTCACCACCAACATGGCTATTCCCCTTCGCATCAATGACTCCCAATCTGACTCTCCCTCTCCCGAACCCTCCTCCAAACCCTCCTCCTCTACCCAACTATCCTATACTTTAGAATCCTCCCTCTCTGTCACTTCCCCTACCCTCGTCAACGATACTTCCTATCCCTCCTCATGTGCCGCCACCCCAGGATGGAATACCGGCATATGGCTCACTCCTCCCCCCAACTCCCCTGAATTTCCCCCAGTCTCTCTCGCCACTGTCCCCACTGGTATTCCCTCCGTAGATGTCCCCATCTACACCCATCGTCTTTGTGACGATTTCCCCTCTGAGGACGACATTTCCCGTCTCACTAGATACTTACAAGACCCTTCCATGACTGCCCCTATCGGATCTTATTTGGACATGGGATCCCCTCTTTTCGCTCTATTTAGATCTTATCTTCAAACTTGCCACATGGCTCTTCTCGATTTACCCTCCTCCCCAGACGCTCAAATTGCCTGCTTCATACTGACCCTAGCTGATATCCGACAAGACCAAGAAGCTGCCCTATTCATTGCTATGTATCAACTCGGCATGCTGGAATTTCTGGACGATCTGGACATTTACCTTCAACGCCTTGCAGAGGCTCGTATCATGGGACATGTATGTTCCATCCCTACTTTCTTTGGACGAACTAGCAATCCAGTACTCTCTACCCCGACTACCCCTTCCGCATCCTCCTCTCCTCTCAATTCAGCAGAACTAAGGATGGCCGAACAAGTAGAAGCCATGTGGACCGGATCCAACAGAAATGTACCAATTAACCCTGGACATCCCCGTTATCATGAATCCTACTTCGTCTGCCACCATCTGGGACACACTCAAACAGCCTGTCAATTCTACAAATATCCCACATGCAGACGATGGGGTCCAGGCCATAACCAACAAAATTGTCCTTTACGCCATCCCACTCCCCCTCCTTCCCCCTCTACATCCAGGTCATCTCGATCTTCCTGTGGTTCCTCCCGTCCCCGTCCCTCTATGCCTGCTAGATTGGTCTCCTCCCTTCGTCACGCCCCTCACCCTTATCGCCACTCCATGCCTCCCCCCATGTCCCCACTCCAGAGTTCGACAACTCCTACAATGATTTCAACAACGAGGCCATGGGAAACATGACCAGCTCTCCCGCAGGCAGCTTTGTGGATTTGTAGGGTCAACATCAGCGATGTCTGACGCTAGTAAGGGGGTAATGTTACGTTTTATTCATTGTCTTACCATTCTATGTCTACACTTTACTTCTGTTTCCTTTAACTCTCACGATTACCAGCTGTTTCAGCCCTGTTCGGTAATCTTTGCCCACGCTTTACACAAACGTTCCTCAATGTTCCTTCTTCCTCTTATGGGTTGTATTAGTAATTGTTCCATGATGTTCCAAGACGTTCTTTTGATTACAAATCATTCTCAGGCCATTGTATATAAACCCCTGTACTTTCCTGGTTAAGATCTCCTCATCTTGACCTCCTTTCATATCTTGAATTCCACCCTTTGACTCCTCGAGTTCCTTACTTCTCTAAGTTCTCGTCCTACTTTCGAGTGGACGCTCTTCGAATCTCAGAATCCTTCGAGATGTATCTGTCTCTGTCATCATCTCTAGTTGCTTGAGCATCTAGAATCCCCTTGATCTTAGCTGGAATGATCCACTAAGACTAACAATCCGTCAAGACCTCTTGCCTTCACATAGAAGGATCTCTAGTTACTCTGGACTCTCTCGACCTCGCCCTCTCTCGTGTCCGACAAGCCCTCATTCAGGCTTGTCTCCAAGTCCAGTACCCAGACCTCAACATCCCTAAACACGCTCAACAACACTCTTGCTTTTGTAAGATCGACTACTGTCCGTACCACCATCAGTACTAGACTTAAGAAAGGCTACAGCTGTTCCTACCTGGACCATCTGTAACAGGTATCTGGTCAATATAACAGAGTGCTTGAAGTTAGTGCTATAGAGCACTAGGGAGCAAGATCTTGGAGGTAGAACTGAGCTCAGAGTAAAGAAGGTATGAAACCAGCTTAGATTGAAAGGGTCATAAGGACCCAGTATTTATACCTAAGCGGTAGGGTGCACAGACCATGCTGTGTCTGACAGGTATGGTATGTATAGTATCAGAAAGGGAAGTGCCCATAGCCCTATGATAAGAGGGCAAATCACTATTGGTGGAACCTATAGTATTACTGACAGCTATAGTACGTCCTGTCGTTATCAGCTGATAGACGGAGAACAAACCCAGAACCCTAGGGTAGAGGGTTATGACATCATAGATAAGAGATAAAGAACCCTATAACCCAGGGTGAAGGGTATGACATCATGTTCTAGACTTGATGACTAAGCAAGGTCTAGAACCTCAATAACAAATATGAACAGGGAACTGAAAAGAAGGTTTGATCATAAAAGACCATATGAAGAATAAGGTTCTGGAAGTGAAATCCGAAGGTGAAAACCTTATATCTTCAATAATTCTACCTATCAGTCTGCCATGTAGAATGGTAGAGCAAAGACCCACGAGATCAGATGATTTCTTTGTATGTTTCCTATCTTGCTCCTTTGTTCGAGAGACCTTCTGAAGTGAGGCCCATAGTTTTGGCATGCTGCTGAGTGCAGGGCTACTCAATTTCAGAACCATGTCTTCAATAAGAAAGCGAGTGAGTCTGCTCTCTGAGATTTCGTCCGATGAACACATAGCTAATTCTTCAATGCCTTGTAGCTCCTTCTTGATAACTTCTGTCATGCATGAAAATGCAAACTCCTCCATCACTGGCCACACTCCCTTTGCCCCTAGATTTGCACTTCTGGTCACCTGCGGAGGACTTCTCCACCATTCCAAGATCCCTGGCAGTTCTTTGCTGACCATTAGCGCAGTGCATTCATATCTTATCTTTGCATTGACAACACATTCTTGATCTTCCCAGCTCAGAAAATCCAGGAACAGTGGAAGGTTCAGTCCTACACTATCCATGCATGATAGAACAGTGACGACCTTTGCTGCTATGTTGCCTGTGAGCACTCCCCTCAGTTGTTGGGTATGTTTGATCTGAATTGGGCACAATGGTGTTTGATTTTGATCCTCCGAGTCATTCATGTCCAGTTCCACTATCAGTATTAAACATGGTGTGGGAGGGTAGGTGAGGTGCAGCAAATGGGTCAACTTTCGAAGTTGCACGGCTCTGAAGATGCAGAGGTAACGATAGGAAGTGGCAAAGGCTCAATGACCAGTGGAGAAACTTACATGGTCGAGAGTGGTATTGTTACGATCGACCTGGATAGGGATGAACGTAAACTCGATAACAAAAGTCAAGGACAAAGAGTTACTGATCCGCTGACTTGCGGAGACTTGAGAATGGTTGATAGCTGAGCTTCAAGCATTGAGTACTAGCTCAAAGACAAGTTCGAGGATGAAAGCAAATGGAAGACAAAGGTCGAGGTGACAGTCGTATTCAGCATCCACTCAGGAGTAGGACAGGGACTTAGAGAGGGAAGCGGGAGTATAGGATTCCAAGTGTAGTACAACAAGTATGCTTGGGGCTTAGTATTGGGAGTGGGGAATCATAGGGAGAATCAAGTAAGACTAAGCTAGGGAATTGGAGAGGAGGGGGTGGGGGTTTATATAGACTAAGGTAACATTGCCACCGGGGCAGAGGGGGGATCAAGGGTCAAGGGCAAGGGCAGAGGGCAAGGATAGATATGGTAATGAGACGTAAAGGGAAGGGATTGGAATCGAGAGATCACGGAGATGAAAGACTAAAGAGGAAGGCTTACATGAGCGAAGGGGAATTAGAAGAGAACCATGCATAGCCTGTGGGCAAAGGGTACAAGGGGTGACGTGGCTGGGGTGATGTGGCCAAAGGATGACGTGGTCAGGGGGTGACGTGTCCATAGGGTGATGTGGACAAGGATGATGCGGCTAAGGGATGACACAGCCATGGGGATGTGAGGATAGACAATGGTCTGGTCAAAGGAAGTCTTAGCGAGGAGGTGATGGGTCATCGGGATGGTCGAGGAGCTCACGGGAGGGGTAGAAGGGGAAAAGATAGGGGGGTACCAATGAATCATAACAGGTATCTGGTTGGTATAACGGAGTGCTTGAAGTGAGTGCTGTAGAGCACTAGGGAGCGAGGTCTTGAGAGAGAGACCGAGCTCAGGATGAAGACTTGAAGATAAGAGCTTAGATGCTCAAGAGCTTAGATTGAAAGGGTTGTTAGGACCCTTTCAATCTAAGCCGGTTTCATACCTCCTTCACTCTGAGCTTGGTCTCTCTCTCATGACCTCACTCCTTAGTGCTCTACAGCACTTACCTCAAGCCCTCCGTTACCTCGACCAGATACCACTCTCAGACCGTGTAAGTTTCTCCACTGGTCATTGAGCCTTTGCCATTTCCTCTTGTTACCTCTGCATCTTCGGAGCCATGCAACTTCGAAAGGTTATGAGCCCTGCTACATCTTTGTAGGGGAAAATACCACTCGTCTGTCAGCTAATAACGAGATAGAACGTCCATCTGTGATGATGTCATTCTTCCCCTCATTGATAGCGGAAAGTGCTGGTCGCTTGGTCCTTCTTTGGATCACATGTCTTGGGACTACACCTCTTAACTGAGTGTGTATCAAGTGTGGTGTCTTTTGTCTTCACACCACAGCTATGTTCCCTTGGAGCTTCTCATTGCAATTAATTGCCTCTGAACACAAGCGTTGATCTAATACAACCTTTGGGTGTTGTTAGAGTTATCGCAGCCCAAGGTTTGTAGATTCAACCTCCTTGTTGTCAAGTAACGCAATACCATCAAATCTTTCCTGGGAGATGACGTCTTTCCTCCCTGTCATATCCCATTCCCATTGTCATACGTCCTTCAACTCTCTACGTCATTCTTGTCGCTTTTGTTATTTTATTTCCATCAATATGGGAAAGAAACAAGCCAAGAACAACAACCACTCATATTCAGTCAAGAAATTTCCCAGACCATTCCTCCAATCCCTCAACACCACTATAGACTGTGTTGGTGCTGCCTTATATGACGCTAGTCAAGCTGTCAGTAAGGAGCAAGCTACCGCTTGTTACATTTGACCCGGGTAGGGCCAAACATAGACCTTCGAGGTTGTCCGCTTGCTCATGACTCGAGCGAGGGGAGCACCGAGTAGATACAACAAGAGAATATGGACTAAGACTAGGTGAGTCCATGGATGGGTGGCCAAGATCTCAGGCAAGAGAGGGAACAAAGAAGCGTAGATTCAATGAAGAACTAGCTAAGACAGAGGAGATCCTTGGGGTACAACTATAAGGAGAAGGTACTGTCTAGGTACTCATAAGGGGAGATGAAGGTGAAGGTGAAGGTGAAGGTGAAGGTGAAGGTGATGGTGAAGGTAGATCAAGGTAAGGATCTAAGGGCGAGAGCAAAGGTCTATATAAAGGGTCGTGGCTGTGCACAGACCAAGGTACATAGGGTCTAGGGTAATCCGAATAAGGAATACACATGGACAAGAAGCAAAGGGTAGTCCGAATGAGGAGTACATGTGGACAAGGGTAAAGGGTAGTCCGAATGAGGAATACATGTGGACAAGAAGCAAAAGGTCAAGGGTTATCCGAATAAGGGAATATACGTGGACAAGGGCAAAGGGATAGTCCAAATGAGGAATACATGAGGAAGAGAAGCATAGGTCTAAGGGTAGTTCCAGATGAGGGAACTCACGTGGTTAAGAAGGAACAGAGAAGAAAGCCAATGCGGCAGAGAAGTGTAGGACGGGAGAGATCTGGGGAAGACAGAGAGATCTGAAGAAGACAGAGAGATCCGAGGGATATGGAGAGATCCGAAGAAGACTAGCCTTGAGATGATGATTCAGCTAGACGACGAGGATGCAGTAGAGGGGATACACAGTTCGAGGAGGGTTCAAGGGAGGAGAACACCGACTAGTTGATCGAGGACTAGAGGGTAGGATTGAGGATAGGAGTGTGCAGGAGGATTGTGGGAGAGTTGAGGATGAGGCAAGGAAGAAAAAGAAACAGGTTAGATTACGTGCTCAGCAGTAATCGTAACACCGCTCTCAGAACTCAAGAAGCTGCTGAGATTGAGGAGTGTTGTGGATGCACTTTGCAACACCTTTCGGCTGATCAGGCTGAAATTGGTAGATGCCTTCAACTTCAATACCCTGATTTGGACATTGCCAAACATAGGCAGGAACATGCCTACTTTTGCCGCATTGTTTATTGTCCTTATCACCAAACCTATTGAAGACATTCCGATACGAGGAAGTTGTCTTTCCTTTCACCTAGTGGATCAAGGATTAGAAGAACCTTTGTTTTTGTCTGGTTTTTGGATTTTCTTTTTACAGATACTGAATACTTGTCAGTGATTCCACTTCACTGCTCTTCACCACCATCGATTACTTGCTCACTTTGTCAGCAAGACAGATCTACTCAGAGGCGAACTCAATTGTATCACTTTTACTATCCTGAGATATCAACAGATCATCGATGAGATTCATCATGAACTTGAATGCAAAAGAGCAAGATCACTTCGACAAGAAGAGAGAAGGATGGCCCGCTTACGAGGCCCACATGATGAAAATGTACGACGACTTTTTAGAGCAGCTGATGAAGTATTGGCCCATTCCAGTGTGGTTAGGCAGTCAATATGCAGAGCACCTCTCGTTTGATGGAACTTTTACACTTCCTATGCAACTCAAATTGGCCACTGTCTCATTTCTTACGATAGATCTCTTGTTTTACTGGTTTGTTTCACCTTACCTTTCACACACCATCAGACACATACAGGTTGACCAGTCTTTGGTCTCCTCTTCTGATGAGGACGACACATTTCTTGCCAACTACCATTACTTCCCTTTCCTTCATTTCCTCGATTTCAAAGCACACACTTCATTACCATTACCCAAGTGGTACTGAGATTGTGATGAAATTGAAGATGTCTTCTCTTATTCAAAGGATTTTTTGGATGGTCCTTCAGGGAGTAATGAGGATGCTGCTGCTGCTTTACCAGACACTGCCACCACCAATCAACAGATGGCTACATCTTGTTGGTTCAACCAGGATTCTGGCAGCTCCAACTTGATGCACCAATATGGCCTTACTCTAGATTGGGGCAACACAAGAATGAATTCAGATGGGATAGCTACATCTAATTTTTCTCCATCTCCACTGGTCTTATCACATGCTGACAACATCTTTCTTTTCTCATTAGCTGCTTTCCTTCTAGACCTCTGATATCAAAGGGTGTTGTTTGAGTTATCACAGCCCTGAGAAATCACTAGAAGATGTCTGGTGCAATCAAGATCAATTCATCTATTACTTCCAAGATCCAGAAGCTTACTGGATCGGCCAACTATTTTCAATGGGCAATAGAGCTTCGAGATGTCCTCACTGTTGCTACCTGGTGGGACATTGTTGCTGGTACCTCTTTGTACTCAGCTCAGACTGATGCTGCTGACCATGCTGCCTGGATTCAAAATGATCAGCAAGCACAAGTGCTCATGGCCATCTATGTTCAGGTGCATATGAAAGTTCATCAAAAGCACGCATACGTTGCAGTAGGCACAGTCACTAATCCATCCCTCGCTAAGTCGTTCTGGGACAAACTTGCCTCACTTTATCAGCCATCGGGAGTTGCAGGACAATTTTGGGCATTTCAAGAAAGCATTCACTACCAGTTCAAGGAGAACCGAGACATCCCTTCACAGATCTCTGATCTTGTGACTATCCTGCAATACTCCGCATCCACAGGACTGGTACTTCCAGATTCCCTACAGGCTATGATCTTACTGAATGTGTTATTGCACTCATTCAATCATAACATATCCATGCTCATTCAGACTCTAGCTGCTACCAACTTTAACGTCGATACCATCATTCAGAAGATTATGGCTGAGACCAATCTTCACAATGCCATTGGCACCCATCACCATTGTGGCACATCTACTTTCCTCACATCTTGGATCGAAGGATTTAAACCACCAGCACACACCAAGACCAACTGTACTTCCATGATTCATAATACCCCTAACTCACCTGTTTGTGGTCACTGTCAAAAGCCGGGTCATACAACTGATCATTGCTGGCAGCTTCATGGCAAGCCTGCCTGCGGACCTTCTAACAAGAAGAGGCCTGCCACACGATCTTCGGCTGTAAACAAACCACAGGGTAAGGGCAAGGATGATGCCTACAATCATAGGAAAGGTTTTGTGACCAAGGGAAAGGGCAAAGCCCACACTCACACTCTTGAAGGTGATGAGGATGATGATGAGAATGCTTACTCCAACACAGTATGGCTTGGAGAACATTTTATTGGCAATGATGAGTTCGAGCTTATGCTTATGGATGACTATCAACAGGACAATGACGATGATATGATCATTCACACAGGTTGGGTTTCCAACCTAGACACAGATGATGGCATGGACACTCGCTCCAACACTACCATCACCCCTCACACATCCACTTCCAAGACTCCCTTTCGTGTCTGTTCCTCCTCAGTCATCTCAGTCTGAGACAGGAACTTCAAAGCCTAAACAGCGGAACACTGGGAAGGCGAAAGCTTCACCCATTGACAAAATGTACAATGGAGACAACTGCAGAAACCCTGACAGTACTTGGAAACATGGCTTGGATAGCCGTGACATAAATGTATGGAATGGTACTGAATATAATCCTGGTTTTGTAGATGATGAATATGATTATGATTTGGATTGGTATCCAAGTGGGACACCTGCTCGCATTTGCATTGGAGAGGCAAACATGTCTTCTCTTCACTCTAAATTCAACCGCGATTATTGGATGATTGATTCAGGTTCCACCCATCATATCACTCCTTTCTGCAAGGACTTCATGTCTTTGAAAGAGGGAGAATGTTATGCTTCCACCACCAATGGCACGAGGATGAAGATGATCGGACCAGGAGATGTACTAATTAGTCCGCCTTAGATGGACCCTGCAAGGTCCTTCTTATGCTCCAAGATGTCTGGTATACTCCAGACGCTTCCCACAGGCTTTTATTGGTAAACACCCTAACCCGAAGGGGTTACCACTGTGATATATCCAAGATGTTCACCACAATTTTTGACAATAAAGGAGTGTTGGTCATACAGGTGTCTGCTTTATCGACCAACAACTTGCATTGGTTCTGATCGGCTTTGATCATCCAATCAAACACAAGCCTATACTCCTTAACGAATCTGGATTCACCCAATCTCTGGCATTGTCACTTTGGACACCCTTCCTGTTATAGGCTAACATAAGCAAGTGCCATGCACTAGGATTACAGTGTAATCAAGGATAAATTTTCATTTTTTTATCGTCCTTATGCTTCACTTTTCTTATCTATCTCTTTCAGACACTTTTATCTTATTCTTCTTAGAAAAGGGCAGTTAACTCTGTAAGGCCCAGTGCTTATAACCATACAAGGGATGCTATCAATTATCTTT
>JBBPRS010000387.1:0-18112 GCA_038093155.1 Boletus huronensis
TTGATGATCGACTCCACTTCTTCACGAAGAGGTTGGATGTACTGAGGATTGGCTGCCAGATCATAGAGTACGTGAGTAAAACCCTGAAGAAAATCGCTGTTAGGCCTTGTATTCTGCTATTCACGTCTAACCTACATTTGAGGACGTCTAGGGCACAAACAAGCAAGGTCAGCATCGAAAGCCAAGAGACTAAGTAAGCACTTACATGAATAGCAGCAAAGTTGATGGCCAAAATACGCAAAGTTATATTGCTTACGTGGCGTTGAGGGCCCTCTGATCCTTCCATTATCCAAGACAAAAGATCATTCTACCAAGGTCGAGGTGAGGTCCATTTATAGCGACAGTGAATCAACCCACAGGTTCATCGCCCCATGATGCGCTGTACTCCTCAAGATGCTTCCATCGCGCTTCAATAATCGGAGAAAGGTGTTTTACACCGCGTTTGGTGCTTCCTCGAATATTCGTCATAAACCGTGCGACAAGCCTGGCGATAAGTCAGGGGTTGGGTCAAAATAGGAAGTGACTAAGACTTGCGGTGCCATAAATTTGGGGAAGAGGTTGATTATAGCCGCCCCTTTCACAACATCCAAGGTAAATTGTATATTGAGATTCACGTAGTCGGGATCACGGCCTAAGGTATACAGGATAAACAGACTTAAAACAGATGAAAGTTGTGACATACATAGAGGGAGACCAACGAACACCCTGTTGTTAGTCCTGCTGATAATTTGTTGGACAGTGCTGAGTGTAGGGATACTCTTCCACTCTAATTGTTCGCAATCTGAGCGAAGTGCTGAGACTAGCAATAGTGAACCTCGACCTACCATGACCTTCAAGATTCAGTATATCGTCAAAAGCCGTTACGATCTCATCCTTTATGTCGGCATACAAGGCTCCGAGATTACGATTGAGTCTCGAGCGGAGAATCGCGATATGGTATGGATCATAGTGAGTATCGTGTCCTAACGTGTGCTCCGCCTTCACGGTCTGTTGGGTCTTCGGTCAGCTTGATTCTGAAAAGAGAAAACACATAGTTACCTCGCCTGCAGCTTCCAGGAAGTTGAATTCGTCGTCGCGAGATTTGCGAAATTCTTCCACATGCTGACGACTGCTGAAAACAACCATCCAGCGGGAGAATGTTGACACCTTGAATGGAGTGCCCTTGTACTACAATCATCATGAAAGTTAGGATTGCAACAATGTCGAGCGGCAAACACACTTTGTCGTAACCCTCCTGGATGACATCGGTGGCATTGATGAGAAACTTGACACCAGCCCACCATGAGCCTAGCCACGTATTCGACCCAACCATTGGGATCTTGTCGAGCTGATCCCGGATCGTCAGCCGGAAGATGGCGGTCGCTAAGCACATCCCATACTTACGTTTGGACTATTGGACAACCTCCAAATCGAAATCAGGGTAACAGCAACGATGACACCCGTCACGCAGTAGGTTGCACCTGACATATGTTCTAGTATCTCTGGGATTTGGGGCTGCATTAGTAAGTAGTATAAGGGGTTTGTTGTCCACTCAAGAAGTGAAAATTAAGAGGCAGACGGACAAATGGTGGGTGTGCAGTTGCATCGTCCTTTCTCCCCTTTGCACTTATATTCCTAACAGACACAGTCCGGGATGCAAATGTTGCTTTCTAAATTTGACCCATCCTCCACAGAGCAACCTTCATAGCATCTGCGAGACGAAGGCTGAGCATTATGCACGGCATTCAAGTTCGTATCAAAAACCTCGCAACTAACCATCTCAGTGTCAGATATTCCAGGATGATGGTGCAAACAAAGCTGTTCCGCTGATCCAGGCCTTGGCTACCGCATCATGACCGTAACCCGGGTGCGAACGACCATATAATTGATAAACACCATTGACGACTGTGGACTTGGTCAACTTTGACGTAGGATGATTGACAAAGAATCAGCCAGAACAAGTTGACCTTGAATATAAAGAGTGGATGCGGCCGACTGGGCTCAAGAATGTGCTCCCAACTCTCCGGTTTCCATTTACCAGCAAATTTAACCGAGGACGAGTGTATTGGGTGCACCAGTAAGCGCAAAACAAGAAGGCTCCGAGATAACCAGGGAATACAGAGACCCCCACACCCCTCGCACCACGCGAGGCGTGCGTAAGCATATTTTTCCTCGAACCGGTATTAGTCTGCCAATTTAGTGTCTATGTAGGGCTCGACTTGTCAGCTGCAGCATAATATATCACTTGTCCAAAAAAAGTTCATACCAGGGAGGCGCCTGTTTTATCATGTGGATGCTCTGCTGGAGTAAATCCAGCATCAGTGCAATTGCAAATGGCGACTCCCACATCCACTAAGGCTCTGGCAGGCAGGCACAGCAGAGTCTGAGTGTTTACTGCAGACAATGATTCAGAGTACTATTCCAGGCGTATCCTAGATACCGCCTCCCTTGATTGGTGACCAGTGCCAGTGATGGTAGTGCCGCCGTGTACGAAAGTGACGAAACAGGCCGGACGCGCACGATCTGATGTGGGGACAGGTCTACAAACTAAGATGTCCGCCGGCCAACGATCTTGCAGCCCGAAGTTCCGTCTTGGTCATCCATCACATGATTGTTGCTCGTATCATTTGTCATGGCTGTTATCGCCCCCTAATTGTTTCTTTTTTAAAATGCATACGGGCGTGCCTGTGAAACGTTAACGAGCGATACCATTCAGCCTAATGGTCCAGGAGTGCCCGAAGGGCTGTTAGAATGGCAGTGGACTGGTGCGCGATTAGGGTACAACTGTTTCGGAAATTCTTGTTCGAGTGGCGCTGTACATCCTAACAGACAGATTTCCAGCAATATGATGTTCTCATCGGTCCACGCCACTTGATCGAGCAGGAGAAAGTGCTCTCTACGCTTCACAGGAAACCTCCATGTCCTGGCCTGCTTGCCTGACAGAACCCATAGCGAATACTGGCGCTGTAATAGTCCCTGCCTCTAATGTCGATATACTGTAGTAAGTGCGGCTTCCTGCCTACCGGCGAGATCGTTAGCGAGATACAAGATAGTACTTGCTGCTGTGGATTACTTACAGTCAAAGAATATAGGGCAACCAGCCACCTATTTTATTCCGATAAGATCAGAGTTGCTTCCAGACGATGTTTGAACAAATAGGTACATACGATAAAGGTGCCCTTATTATCAAACCCCGAGCTTTCTGGATCACGTGGAATGAACACTGGCTGTAAACTTCGTAAATGACGAGTGAACACACCGAACACCCTAGCATTCAATAGTAAACACCACAAAAGTAATGGAAGTAGATGGTGTGACGTACAAGCAGTAGTAAACTACCATCAACACGAGGAGGGGAGGGATGTTTTGACGTCCATCAGGTGTTTTGGAGTAATATTTCTATTGGGAACGACTTTTGCGACGGTCAGAGCGAAGTATGCCACTGTGACAGGATAAGCTGTGAGTCAGTACGCCGATAATCCGCACGCTAATACACTTACTAGCTATCACCATGCAGGGCACCCTGACGAACGGCAGGTATTCTAAATCAATCTCCCTGGATTTGCACGGTGTATTTTGTTAAACTCACCAGGTTGGGATATGTAAGGCATCCAGGCAGAGGGATACCAGCCGGTACAGTAAATGCAGTCCTATACGCATCAATAACCGTCTCAAGGGTGCCGTAAAATTCGATCTGTAAGTGCATGTCAATAAGAGTAACACCAAAGCACTTCCACAACCAACGGCAAATTCACCTGTAGCAGGATTACTCAGTTCTTTGTCAGGTGTAGACTAGAGTGCACATACAAATCAACAGTGCAATGAAGAAGGCTAATACTGTAGACAGGATGCATTTTCAGTTCCCACAAGCAACACCGTGTAGGTACACCACCACCCTTACCTTTGCGGCTCCCATACATGGCGTACAAGCGCATAATGATAATCACGTTCACGAGGTTGATGTAAAAAATATCTCTGGCCCTACGGTTTAGTGAGCCTCTGTGGTAAATACAGTGATGGACCTACATTATGAGACACCACCATCAGGCTTGGAAGCTGACAGGACGAGGTCAGTGGGGAAGTTGAGAAATATACTATATGGAGAGGCAAACATACGAATGTCGGCATGACGTCCAACGTGACACCAAAATTCTACTTGCTTCCAAGGAAAGGCCAATCGTTACGGACACTACAAAAGAAGTGAGCTACAGTCAGTGAGGGGGAGATATATCAAGACACACTGACAAAGCTAGCGCTATTGAGTGCAGAAACCGCAAAGGATTATCCGGAATGATCGCAGCACGTTTCACTACCGACCCACATAACCCATAGTATCTTCCAATGAAAAAGACCTTGGAAAAGGACCACCTATCTCTGACATAACAAGTAAACGTTGGGGCCACATGTAAACAATTGTATTCAGGGAAGTGGAAAGACGTTCTTCCAAATATGTTCAATCTCCAGTAAGTACAGAGCGTTAGCAGTTGTAAAGGTGTTCGGTCTCTGGGGGGACAGACAAACTGGAACTGACCTCCCTGTCCAAACATCGTAAACCACAAAGTCAACTGCCGACACTGCACCACAATGAAATCTTCAGTACTCGTTTTGATCAAAGAAAGCGATTGTACCAGCTCTGTTCAATCGTGGGTATTGAGGCAGTCGACATACTACTGGAGGCGCTTGGAGTTGGATGCTACGATTAATCGCAGTGGACGCATCAAAGTCAGAGTCTACTTAGTTGTGGATTCTTGAGGACCAAAGACACGCAGGGTGCGCAAAGTCACTTACCACTTACTTCGATCCCCGATTATCGTAACTTATCTCGAGAAATTTACAAGCTGATCTCGCCGCCCTCGGTTATCGTATATGGCAAGCGCACACACACTTGCGTCTTTGGCCGAGCGTAGGAAAGTGGCGCAATCTTTCCTTTCTCCGCGCCACTTCCTCCACTCGTGGCCCGATTTCCTCAGAGCTGAGCCCTGTACCAATCTTTTTCACCCACCCACCACACCCAGTCACTCGACAGCAGATCAGCTATCTCGTCCACCTCGCATTCTCCTGGGTTCCGGAGAATTTTAGGTCGCCTGTGATTGACCTGCGAGATCCACCCGCCCTTGCAGCTCACCACAGCCCTAGATCGCTTCGGAGCCGGACAGCGCCCCGCGCTGCCACCCACTTTCCCGCCTCGTGTCTCACCGCTCTCCTGTCGCTACCACATCCTATGATTTGTTTGTACATACATCACACAAATCCTGCTCCATTTGATCCCTCCCCAGCCATGTGCATCCAAGTGAGAGCCAAAGACCGATCATTTGACATGTAATCATGCTATGGCCGGACTGTATTGGGGCAGTGTTACACACCGTCAACATCCAGCATTCGGAAGGGTGACATGACATGAACATGGGCACATCCTACAGGTAAAAACATATATGCACTTTTGACATGCTAAGACCGAAACAAGAGGCGCGTTGCTAACCAAATGCATCGCCGTCCCCTTGTCCAATACTCAAATGTGTTTAGGTCTCCGCTACTTGTTTAGCGCGGGAAATGTTCTCTTAGGCTTCACGGGAAACCTCCGTGTCCCGGCCTGCTTGCCTGACAGGACCCATAAAAAATACTGGCGCCGTCACCGTCCCCGTGGTGGATGTACCAAAGTGAGTGCGGCTGCCCGCCTCACGCAGATTGAGCACCAGGCGCGATGCCTTCCGGGGGATCGTTAGCGAAATATAGGAGAGTGTTAGCTGCCGTGGATTACTTACAGTCAAGGAATATATGACAACCAGGTACCTGTTTTATTCCGGTAAGACCGGAGTCGCGTCCAGACGATCATTAAAAATGGGTACATACGGCAAAGGTGCACTTATTATCAAACCCTGATCTTTCTCCATGAAAAGGACAGTGATCAGCAGGATTACTGGATCGGGTGGAATGAATATCAGCTGTAAACTTCGTAACTAACGAGGGAACACACCGATGATCCTAGCAATAAGTAGTCAACAACACAGAAATAATGGAAGTAGATGTGTTGTGACGTACAGGCAGTAGTAAAGTGCTCCATCGCGCACCATCAACACGAGGAGGGGAGAGATGTGTTTGATGTCCATCAGGCGCTTTGGAGTAGTGTATCCACTGGAAAAGACCTTTGCGATTGTCATAGCGAAGAATGCCGCTGTGACGGGATGAGCTGTGAGTCAATATGGACCATCCACACGCTAATGCACTTACTAGCTATCACCATGCAGGGCACCCTGACGAAAGGCGAGTATTCTTAATCAAGCTCCTGGATTTGCAGTATATTCTGTTAAACTCACCAGGCATACAGAGCGAGCTTCAAGTTGGGAGTTGCAATGCATCCGGGGAGAGGGATGCCAGCTGGGACAGTAATTGTGGTCCCGGCCGACTCCATAGCGGTTACTAGGGAACTGTAAAGTTCGAACTGCAAATACATGTTCAAGAAGAGTAACGCCAAAGCGTATCCACGACTGACCGCAAATTCACCTGTAGCGAGAGTACTCAGTTCTTTGTCAGGTGTAGACTAGAGCGCACATACAAACGAACAGTGCAATGAAGAAGGCTAAGACTGTAGACACGATCAATTGGAGTTCGCATGAGCAATACCGCGTAGTACACCACCACCCTTACCTTTTCGGTTTCTATACATTGCGTACAAACGCATAATGAGAATCACGTTCACGAGGCTGGTGAAGAAGATCTCGCCGGCCCTACGGTTTAGTGAGCATATGTAGGAAATACAGTGATGAACCTACATTACGAGATACCACCACCAGGCTCGGCAGCTGACAGGACGAGGTCAGTGGGGAGTTGAGAAATATAATGTGTGCGGAGGCAAACATACAACTGTAAACTAAATGTCAGCATGACGCCCAGCATAATACCAACAATCGTACTTACTTTCAATGAGAGGCCAACTGTCACGGACACTGTAAAGGAAGTAAGATACAAACAGTGATGCGGGGATATATCAAGACACACCCGCAAAGGTAGCGCTATTGGGTGCAGAAACCGGAAAAGATTAGCCGGAATGATCGCAGCAGGTTTCATTACCGACCCACATGAGGTAACATAACCCGTAGTATCTTGCAATGATGAAGAGGGCCTTGGAAATGGACCACCTAGCTCTAAGATAACAACCAAAAGTTGAGGCCACATGAAAATACTTGTCCTCGGGGAGGTGGAAAGACGTACTTCCAAATATGTTCAATCTCCAGTACAGAGCTTTAGCAGTTGTGAAGGCACTCGGTCTCTGGGACAGTGGATAAACTGGAACTGACCTCCCTGTCCAAGTTTATCAAGACGTCGTAAACCAAAAAGCAGATCGCCGATACTGCACGACAATCAAATCTTCAGTACTGGGTTTGATCTAAGAAATCATTGGACGGCTCCGGCACACTCACTATTAACATAGGTATTGGTGAGATTCTGCCCGATCTGCACCACCAATTGTGCCAGCTCCTGTTCAATCGTGGGTATCGAGGCAGTTGACATACTTCTGGAGGCACTTGGAGTTGGATGCTACGACGAATTGCAATGGACGCATCTGCCTGAGAGTCTACTTATCTCGAGAAATTCACAAGCTGTGCAGGCGGGGCCGGCTTCTTAGAAATACGCCATTCCCTCACCGCGCTCGACGAACTTGGGGTAATGAATCGGGTGATCATCATGACAGAATGATGGACAGTAGGCGCATCCATTGTGGGTAATACAAGCTCTGTGTGCGTCAAGGTGGCGGCGCGGCTGCTTATGTAAAAGCCACTGTGTTACAGTTCCCCGAGAAGAAAAAAACAGTTAAAATTTATAAATCGGCAGACCTCTACTTACGAGTCTATCCCAACTTTCGCCTGCACCGCATTCGACGAACTTGATTTCATTGATAGATCAGGCTTGTCAGTGTTGTTTTGTCAAATATCGCCCAGCTGGGATGGTGAGAATTTAAAGGGTCACCGGTCATGCACATGCTCGTTCGTTCCGGCATGGCACTGCATTGGAACGAAAAAAATACTGATAAGTTCGGATCCATCAGCATGGGCCTCGCTTCGAGGTCACTGCCGGCTTATCGCTGATAAGAAGCCTCCGCTCTCCCCACCCGCCTTCACCCGTCTTTACGCCACCAAACTTTCGCGCCCATCATACCCCCTGTGGTGGTTTGCCTACTCCATTTGACTGCTACGGTTGGTAGTTCACCTAAACAGCCCGGGGGGGGGTCGTGTTAGTGGTCGACTCCCCTGACGAGAGCTTTCGCAGGCTGGAAACCGCACACCCTATATCACCCCTTTGCCTGTTCATGGGCGTACTGTACACGGCCCAGCTGATCCCTGGAGAGGGTGCCTGATGGACGCAGCAAACAGGTAGGTCTGAATCGTCCTCTCCTCGCAAGCTGACTACCCTCTAGGGTCGCGCTTCGCGACCCCTTAGACTGGTTGAATTAACTAATTTTACCACACATCGGGTTGATCAATCACAGGTGATCATGCCATGGCTAGAATATCGAGGCAATACTATACGAGAAACCTTACTGTCAACCTCCAGCATTGGGAAAAGCCACTTGAGATGAACATGGGCACACTCTACAGCTAGCATGCCTCGGTACAGTACCCTCGGAAAAACAAGTATGCACGTCTAACATGTTGCTAAGACCGAAAAAAAGACACGTATTACTAACCAAACGCATCACACTCCCCGCCATTTCCAATACTCAAACACGAGCTCTAAGTACCGCCGGTTGAATGAGCAGGAGAAAATGCCTCTCTAAGCGTCACAGGAAACCTCCGTGTGCCGGCCTGCTCGCCTGACAGGACCCATAACGAATACTGGTACCGTAGTAGACCCTGAGGTGGATAAACCAAAGTGAGCGCGGCTTCCTGCCTCACGCAGATTGAGCACCAGGCGCGATGCCTTCCGGAGGGATAGTTAATGATATACAAGATAGTGTTAGCTGTCGTGGATTACTTACTGTCAAAGAATATATGGCAACCACCCATCTATTTTATTCCGATAAGATCTCAGTTGCTTTCAGACGATGTTTGAACAAAGAAGTACATACGGCATGGATGAACCTATTATCAAGCCCTGAGCTGTCTCTAATATAACGATAGTGACGAGCAGGATTGCTAGATCAGGTGGAATGAACGTTAGAGTCGTTAACTTCGTCACTGACGAGTGAACACACCGAGCATCCTAGCGATAAATAGTAAGGAATCACAAAAATAATGGAAGTAGATGCGTTATGACGTACAGGCAGTAGTAAAGTGCTCCATCACGCACCATCAACGCGAGGAGGGGAGAGATGTATTTAATGTCTGTCAGGCGCTTTGGAATGGTGTTTCCATCTGGAGAAATCTTTGCGATTGTCATAGCGAAGAATGCCGCTGTGACGGGATGAGCTGTGAGTCAAGATGCTCACCATTCGCACGCTAATACACTTACTAGCTATCACCATGCAGGGCACCCTGACGAACGGCAGGTATTCTAAATCAATCTCCTGGATTCACAGTGTATTATGTTAAACTCACCAGGCATACAGAGCGAGCTTCAAGTTGGGAGTTGCGAAGCATCCGGGCAGGGGGATGCCAGCCGGTATGGTTATCGTAGTTCTGGACGTCTCGATAGCCAATGTTATGCAGGCGTAAAGTTCGAACTGCAAATGCATGTTCAAGAAGAGTGACGCCATTGGAAGTATGTCCACGACTGACCGCGAATTCACCTGTAGCGGGATCACTCAGTTCTTCGTCAGGTGCAGACTAGAGTGCACATACAAATGAACAGTGAAATGAAGAAGGCTAATACTATAGACACCATGCATTTTCAGCTCTCATAAGCAACATCGTAGGTACAACCACCACCCTTACCTTTGCGGTTCCCGTACATCGCGTACAAACGCATGATAAGAATCAAATTCACGATGCTAGTGAAGAAAATATCACCGGCCCTACGCTTTAGTGAGCATCGCATCTGTAGCAAATGCAGTGACGATCCTACATTGTGATATACCACCACCAGACTTGGCAGCTGACCAGTGACAGAACGAGATCAGTGGGGATGTTTGGAAATATACTGTGTGCGGAGACAAACATACAACTGTAAACCAAATGTTAGTATGCCGTCCAACGTAATACCGAAAATTTTACTCGCTTCGAAGGAGAGGCCAACCTTTATGGACACTGCGAAAGAGGTTAGATACAGCGAGTGAGGCGAGATATATCAAGACACACCCGCAAAGGTAGCGCTATTGGGGGTAGAAACCGCGAAATATTAGTCAGAACGATCGCAGCAACTTTCATTATCGACCCACATGAGGTAACATAAGCTATAGTATCTTCCAATGATGAAGAGGACCTTGGAAATGGACCACCTAGCTCTGACATAACAAACGAAGTTGAGGCCACATGAAAAAATACTTGTATTCGGGCAGGTGGAAAGACGTACTTCCAAATATGGTCCACCTCCAGTACAGAGCATTAGCAATTGTCAAGACACTCAGTCTCTGGGACGGAAAAACTGGAACTGACCTCCCTGTCCAAGTTTATCAAGACGTCGTAAACCAAAAAGCAGATGGCCGACACTGCACGACAATTAAATATTTAGTACTGGTTTTGATCGAAGAAATCGACGACTCCGGCGCACTCACTGGTAATGTAGGTATTAGTGAGATTCTGCCCAATCTCCACCACCAATAGTGCCAGCTCCTGTTCAATCGTGGGTATCGAGGTAGTTGACATACTACTAAAGGCGCTTGAAGTTAGATGCTACGAAAATTCGGATGCGAAGGCATCAGACAAGGTAGTTAAGTATCTGAAGAAATCTAGAACCTATGCCGGCGGCGGTGGTTACTGTAATAGAAACTTTGTTCCCCGACATGCGCCCGCACTGCATTCGATGAACTTGATTTCGGTCACGAATCAGATGATCATGATCCTACAATGATTGATGCACAATGCAAGTATGGTTAGTGTCACCAGCACGATGGAAATCGATTATAATGGCAACTCAAGAGCTGTGTGATAGCATCACGACGTATGAGTCAGTGCTGAGCGCTGAGCCTCATGAGAACAAAACATCAGCTCGGTGAATATTACATGTTAAATCGTTCATTCATACACAGCATCGCCCTGGTTTTCTTTCCCACGATTTTCGCATCTGGAAACCTGTCCCTCCGGGTCCAGGAATACCACTACTGATACTCTCATTCATGTACTCGATGATTAATTATCTCAAACCTCGGGCCCCTACCGATAAGTGGATTTCAGTATCCTCGGTAAAACCTCATCTGGTTTGACATACTAAGTTGACGCTAAGACCTAAGCAAGATATATGTTACGCGCCACTTCCAGTACTTATACACGGGTTTGGGTTCCACCACTTGTTTGAGCAGGAAAAAATGCTCTTCAAGCTTCACAGGAAGCCTCCATGCCCAGACCTGCTCGCCTGACAGGACCCATAACGAATACTGGCGCCGTAGTAGTCCCCGACTCCGAGGTGGATAAGCCAAAGTGAGTCCAGCTTCCCGTGTCGCGCAGATTGAGCACCAGGCGTGATGCCTTCCGGAAGGATCGTTAGGAAGACGCAAGATAGTGTCGTCTGCCGTGGATTACTTACAGTCAAAGAATATACGACAATCAGCCACCTGTTGTATTCAGATAACGATAAGATTGGAGTCGCTTCCAGACGATGTTTGAACAAAGAAGTACATACGGCAAAGGTGCACTTGCTACCAAACCCTGAGCTCTCTCTATGAAGATGATAGTGACGAGGAGGACTGCTGGATCAGGTGGAACGAACATTAGCTGTAGACTTCGTAACTGACGACTAAACATACCAAACATCCTAGCAATGCATAATAAACACCATAAGAAATGGAAGTGGAGGAGCTGTGACGTACAGGCAGTAGTAAAGTGCTCCATTAACACGAGGAGGGGAGGGATGCGTTTGATGTCCATCAGGCGCTTTGGAGCAGTGTATCCACTAGAAACGACCTTTGCGACTGTCATAGCGAAAAATGCCGCTGTGACGGAATGAGCTGTGAGTCAATATGCGGAGCATCCACACGTTAAACCGCTTACTAGCTATCACCATGCAGGGCACCCTGACGGAAGGCAGGTATTCTAAATCAATCTCCTGGATTTCCACGGCACATTCTGTTAAACTCACCAGCCAAACAGTGCGATCTTCACGTTGGGCGACGCAAAGCACCCGGGTAGGGGGATGCCAGCTGGTATGGTAAGTGCAGTCCTGGACATCTCGATATCCGTTTTGATGCAGGCGTAAAGTTCGAACTGCAAATGCATGTTGAAGAAGGATAACACCGACCGCGAATTCACCTGTAGCGGGATTACTCAGTTCTTGTCAGTTGCAGACTAGAGTGTACATACAAATGAACAACGAAATGAAGAAGGCTAAGACTGTAGACACGACGCAATCGGAGTTCCCACAAGCAACGTCGTGTAGGTACACCCTTACCTTTGCGGTTCCCGTAGCATCGCGTACAAGCGCATAATGAGAATCGTGTTTACGATGTTGGTGAAGAAAATCTGTCCGGCCCTACGCTTTAGTGAGCACCTGTAACAAATCCAGTGATGAAATTATGTAAAACCAAAACCAGCCTCGGCAACTAACATGACGAGGTCAGCGGGGAAGTTGAGCAATATAGTGTGTGCGAAGGCAAACATACAACTGGAAACTAAAAGTTGGCGTGACGTCCAGCGTAATACTAAAAAATTCACGTACTTCCAAGGATACGCCAACCTTTATGGACACTACGAAAGAAGTCAGATACAGCGAGTGGGTCGAGATATACAAGGCACACCCGTAAAGGTAGCGCTATTGAGTGTGGACATCACAAAAGATTACTCGGAACGATCGCAGCAACTTTCATTATCGACCCACATGAGGTAACATAAGCTATAGTATCTTCCAATGATGAAGAGAACACTTTAGAAACAGACCACCTAGCTCTGACATAACAAACAAAAGTTGAAAATACTTGTACTTGGGGGAGTGGAAGGACGTACTTCCAAATATGTTCGCGTTAGTGGCTGTAAAGACATTCAGTCTCTGGGATGGATAAGCTGGAACTGACCTCCCTATCCAAATTTATCAAGACATCGCAAACCAAAAAGCAAATGGCCGACACTGCACGACAATCAAATCTTTTACTCGGTTTGATCGGAAAAATTCACAGCTCCGGCATACTCACTGTTAACATATGTATTGGTGAGATTCTGTCCAATCTGCACCACCAATTGTGCTATTTCCTGTTCAATCTCGGGTAGGCAGTCGACATACCACTGAAAGCGGCCGAATCGCAACCGAAGTATCGGACAAGGTGGTTAAGTGTACTTTGTTCCCTTTCGCCGGCACCGCATTCGACGAAGACACATATCGTTCAAAGTGGGTTCGAGTGAAAACAAGTGTGGCGATGCACAACTCACCTGAGTTCGGACATACATAACAATTTTTTCCCATGTAACAGCCTCGGTCCCCACCATCTGATTCCCGTGTAAGGAAGATGAGATGGTGCTAATTAAATGACGGCGATGGGACTAAGTACACCAACCGAGTACGGCCCTTCGGCTGAAGCCGAGCGGTCAGTGAAACGGTGGGCCCTCGTGATGTGGGACAACATGCATCGCGATATATCAGACTTCCGATGAGCTGATCATCAAGCCACTGGTTCGACGGTTCGTCCGCGTTGAGCTCCCGGTTTGGGCTCCTTTGGATTGGTTTCCAAGTAGGTTGAAGGACGTGGCTCTGGTTATTTACGGGTTCTCGGGCGGTGGTGCCAATAGTATGTTCACAATCTCACAGATTTCGCCGGGCATCGCCATCAATGCATCACCTCCAACATTAAATCAGCCATATGCCTTGCACTGTAGTTCTGAGTCGGATGCTGTGCGTCATTGCCCCAAGCTAGCATTCATCATTCGACTGTTGTTTTGATGCTCATGGATTCGGCGGCCGCATTGTAGGACATGGATAAATAGTCAGTGGTCAAGGAACACGCCAAACATCACATCATGGGTTCGTTCAGCGTGTACGATCACATATACAGTCGGAGAGATCAGGTACTCTCAAACTTTGCAGCAGGTAGGAACAAACAAAAGCTGATTTTTAATGGCCCCCGCTCAAAGTCGCCTTCAGTATCGCTGTGCTCCTGGCTTTTCTTGCCAAGGGATAGTTCTAGCCTGGGGCGAGAAGGGCGTTCCTCGAATCGCGTTTTCCATTTCTCGAGGATTCATCGAGGCGATAGCTTATCCATTGCAATGGCTCGCCATCAACACCTTCTGTTCAGTCAGCTTCACCTGAGACCCAGGAAAACAGTTCTCGCTCTGTCTTGTGGCAATGGTGCTACTTGTGAACAGCTCGTGCAATTCTCCGACGTTAATGTTGTCGGAATCGACACGGACGTCCATCTTGTCAGTAGCACGCATCCTTTTCTTGGCAGCGTGGCGGTTTAACATTGGAATAGATTTCACGCGCAAAAATTGCCGCAGAAGAGGCAGGCCTTGCTGGTCGACTCACGTATCATCACGGTCCGCGTTCTCAACATACATGCTCCAGATCGACGTTTGCTGATTGGCTGACAGTCCGAGATGTTTGCGAAGCACTCGAAAAATTCCCAGACTGCTCGTTTGATGCTGTGTTTGCTATTGAACTTGGACATGTGAGCTTTATGCGTACTCGCCGTGACTGGTCCAGGGGTTAACGTGCGGCTGCAGCGAACTACTTCACCTATGACGCTCTATAAACACATTAACAGATTGCTCAAACCATCCGGTAGAGTATGAAACATGACATTCACACGACCGCATGGGCCTGACGTCGGACGTTTAGTTCGCAATGTATGAATGGTGTTTCACTGACACAATGACTCTGACCAACGCGGATCACGTGGCGGCCACGCAGAACCTTTTGCGGAGCTTCCCAAAGATGGCCCAGATTAATATCAGTACTATCTCGGCAATCGTGTCAACCCTTAGGGAGGCGGGTCTCGTAAACATCTCAGCCACCGACCTCGCGCTCAGTGATAGGGACATACCGTGGTACCGTCCTCTTGAAAGGCACCAGAGCGCTGAATCGAATTCGCCTGTCTCTCTTGCCTGGTGGCACGGTCAACTGTCCATTGGGGCGTTGTTGACCGCAGCGCGTTTACGGGTGCGTGTGTATTACGCTATCGTATCTACTAGGCTCATTTTATTATTGAGCAGATATTTAGTCCAATGGTGCTCGTAACGGGCGAGAAAGGCAGAAAGTGGCAGTGAGAGGCGTTGTGCTCCTAACTATTTTGTGATTTATAAATCAGGGGTATTACTTATCTAAGAACTGTCAATATTCCGATTCTAGATCATCAACCTGTTACAGTCATAGAAACCGACACTCCTTCCCAGCGGGCGTTTCTTTAAAACCCCAATTTATAATATGTCCTGTTGGGCAATATGGTGGACGTTACGAGGATACGGAGGGAGAAGTTGTGGGGTTGAATGTGCTGGCAGATGGGAACAATTTTGTAATCTAGTGTATTCATATTGGTATTCTTATCTACTATGTGTTAGGACTCCCTCTGCATCGTAACGTCCGCTGGGAAGGAGCGTGGGCTAATCCAGCCTTCATTGAAAGCTGCGAGTTTCGTCTTCGATGTACCTGCAAACGACTCGAAAACCGCGGCACACGAATACATAGTTCTCGTACTCCAACTTCAACGTACTGGTATTGCATCGAAATATCGCCTTCCTTGCAACTTACAAGCACTAGTAATAAAGATTCTTGCTGTCCCTCCGTCGCTTCTCCCAGCTAAGCTCTCTCGGGCGTCCGTTCAAATTTAGCCTGCTGTTCGTCAGGCGACACTAATGCAGGCTTGCAGCCTCAGTCCCTGCACCGCTGCCCCTCCCATTGCACTCGCAACCACCTCAAGTGTCACTTTCCCACCACGGAGTCTCGTTGGTAATTCTCTGTCATTCGTGGTACTCTACTTATAAGATGATCGATCTCGTACGTGGGTCTCATAGAGTCGTCGCCATGCACAATAATTCGCTACACGTGGCAACACCCGATACGGGCCGCAGTCTCTACACTTTCCTACAGGAATTTAATCAAATCGCTCCCGCTAATATTATGCACTCATAAATTGTGGGAAATGTAGCCCCTGTCTTACCAGTTTGTTTGGCTCTGAGCGGAGACTATGATGCGGCTTCGGGATCCGTGCCTAAGGTGTTGCCCTAGGACGTCCCCGCTCAGCGCTCAACAACGAGAACGACACAACGCGCGTTGTGTCGTCACCTCTCGCCCTCGCCCTCGCCCTCGCACCCTCCCGCTCAGCAACGGTACAATGCGCCGTCACCTCTCGTACTCTCCCTCATCCTCTCCCTCACCCCGAACTTGTTCACGAACAAACGCGAAAACGAACGGCAACCCGTTCGTGTTTGTATTTGTTCGCCTTCGTGTTCACTCGCCCCTCGCCTTCACCTCACCCTCACCCTCGACTGACAACGACAACGAGGAATGACACAACGCACGCAATTGCGTGCGTTGTGTCATTCCTCACCCTCACCTCCCTCTCACCCTCAACCGACGACGACGACGAACGAACGACTCGGATGCACCCTCGCCCTCATGGGCCTCACCTCATCCTCAACCGCACTGTCCCACAGCACACTCTGCAGGTGACAAGATACAATGAACTCTGGAAAGCATGCTAAATCTCTGGAGTTCTGGAGATTCCATTATCGCTCTGGATGTTAGGAGTTAAACTCTGGAGCACTGACCTTTACGATATGACACTGCGTTATGGCTAGTTGTCTATCACCATTACTGTACTATTTCCCTTTCTCACTTCCCTGACACTTATTAAGGTACGAGTTAGCCTTCACCCTAGAGTATATAAACTCCCTCCCAAACTTCTTGACACCTCAGTTGTTCTTGCCCTGTTAGGCAACAGCTGAGCTCCGGTACACATAGAACCAGTTGTTATGTTTTATTCGTTGAACTGTCATTCTATGCCTACATTTTACTTCTGTTTTCTTTAACTCTCACGATTACCAGCTGTTTCGGCCCTGTTTGGTAATCTTTACCCATGCCTTACATGAACGTTCCTCAATGTTCTTTCTTCTTTTTATGGGTTGTATTAGTAATCGTTCCGTGACATTCTAAGACATTCTTTTGATTACTAATCATTCTCTGGCTGTTGTATATAAACCCTTGTACTTTCCCGGTTAAGATCTCCCCATCTTGACCTCCTTTCATATCTTGAATTCTATGCTTTGACTCTTCGAGTCCCTTGCCTCTCTAAGTCCTCGTCCTACTTTCGAGTGTTCGCTTTTTGAACCTCAGAACCCTCCAAGACGTATCCGTCTCTGTCATCATCCCTAGTTGCTCATGCATCTAGAACCCCCTTGATCTTAGCTGGAACGATCCACTAAGACCAACAATTTACTGAGACTTCTTGCCTTCACAAAGAAGAATCTCTGGCTATCCTGGACTCCCTCGACCTTGCTCTCTCTCATATTTGACAAGCCCTTATCCAAGCCCGTCTCCAAGTCCAATATTCAGATCTCGACATCCCTAAGCACGCTCAACAACACTCCTGCTTCTGCAGGATCGACTATTGTCCTTATCATCATCAATACTAAGCTTCAGAAAGGCTATGGCTGTTCCTACCCAGACCACCCATAACAAAAGGTTAAGATAAACTCCTTGTGAACTACCTTCGTTGTAGCTTCCAAACATTTCCCATCAACGACCTTCCGCTGATCCTTGGTGGTTTTGCCCCCAACCCCCACCCGAACCTCACTCAGAATCTCCCACCTCTTCTCTTGAAGAAGAAGACCCTGACAAACTCCTCCCCACCCAACACGAACAGGAGGAAGCCCTTGACCTGAAATGGCTCCAAAGGGCTGATCTAAGCCTAGGGCAAACCAAACCAACACCTAACTAAGACTAGGAATAGCAAGGGGACTAGCCCTTGATGAACTGAGGGGTGAAATGGCTCCAAAGGGCTGATCTAAGCCTAGGGCAAACCAAACCAACACCTAACTAAGACTGGGAATAGCAAGGGGACTAGCCCTTGGTGAACTGAGGGGAGAGGACGGAGTGGATCCCTTTAGAGGAAGTATCCAAAGAG
>JBBPRS010000388.1:0-18062 GCA_038093155.1 Boletus huronensis
ATATGAGAAACATGAGTGAAACATAAGGTGATGTGAAATAGAAGCATAGTAATGTGAATAAGAAGAAAGCACATAGCTTTAGTGATCAGATCACAGATCTGATCTAGGAACATAGAGCATAAAGATCTGATCTAAGATCTATAAAGAAGGAAAACAACTAAGTTCAAAAGATTAGATAAGATAAGATATCAAGATCGTCTAGATCATTGATATGAGCCATAGTGGAGTTGATAACGCTCCATGGGTCTAAGGTATGATTAGATAAGGGAAAAGATAATTGATAGCATTCCTTGTGTGGTTATGAGTGCTGGGCCTTACAGAGTTAACTGCCCTTTTCTAAAAAGAATAAGATAGAAGCATCTGAAAGAGATAGATAAGAAAGAAACAAGCATAAGGGCAAGAAAAATGAAAATTTGTCCCTTGATTACGCTGTAATCCTAGTGCATAGCACTTGCTTATGTTAGCCTGTAACAAAAACCTTATATCTTCGATATGGCATTGTGCAAAAATATATACTACAAAGAACACATCATAATCAAGATGTATGCCTTCAACATATATATGAAGTCTATATGGTCTATATACACTGTACATACAGTTGATATGGGACCTATATACAGTGCCAATTATCCATTGTATATTGTAAAAATTACTAGCTGTATGGTCCCTGGTGAATAATGCTGGAGCATCAAATTCACATTGCTCCGATATACATTAAACAACATTCCCATAATCCTTCTGATTTATCTACGGGGGGTCAAGGTCAAGGTCTCCATTGAACAAACTTTCATTTTATTGAACATATATGAGACGTATATACATTTTATATGGGTTTGGTGCGTAATTTATACTTTCCGGCACGGCACAACGGCACAATTTCGGCGTTCTGGCGTGTAGGGTGCCAGGGCCCAGCGTGACCTCAAGACGAGGGTGCCACCGTCAAAGGTATTCCACTGATAAGCGCTAAGCCATGCTCACCAGTGACACGATCCCACAGGCCAGCTGGGCTACCATGTGCGCACGTCCGTCAATCACTGCAGTTACTACTCATATCACGGAGGCTCCCGCCGGTGTAAGATGCAATTTGTGGGCTCACGAACCACACTCATTCTCAGCAAGAGGAGCGTCATTATAAAAGAGGCTGACAGGTACCGTTCCCCCTCCAGCTCCAAAAAGACAGCCGCGTCTTCTCGTCTACGAGCTTTCTTGTCCTGCTTTTGAATACTCGCCCGAGCTCTCTCGCACATCGACGCCTCGCTCGCTTTCGTTCTGTGTGCCGTCTGCAGATCGTCATCCCCATCAGACATGGATTCCTTCAGCGTTATCCTCTCTGTCTTTGCCAGCTCCGAACATGAGGAGGGCACCTCATCGGAGTCGATTCCCCTCAACAACAACAACTGGGGCCCAGGCACCATGTACTGTGTCATCGCATGAGTGTTCACTCATCGGACTCACGCGATAGAGAGAGGCGCGCCCGTGTATTGACACATTCTTCGTTGTGAGTAGATCTGTTCGTAGATTCACATTGGCCGCACGTCACTCACCTCTGTTATTTCTTAGCATCGCACGCCTCATACACACATTTGTCATCATTGACATCATTCTTCGATTTTCGGTGCACATCTCATCTTTATTCGTTCAATATTTGTGCAGAAACATACTTCCGACCTTGCGACCTAGTATTGCTGTTTTAGTAGAAGGAATCATGGAAAGGGAAATGAAATTTGTATACTTTGTATGTACCTGACTGTGCGAAATGTGCGTGTTTAAGAATCACACTTGTGAGGCGTTTCTGCCAGCGCCATTTCGCACGAGGTCGACGTAACCTCAGTCGCGTTCCCTAGCGGATGAACCAATACGAAGTCTTTTTAATATCAGTGGTTGTTTGACCCAAGGGCATTGGTCGCGAGCGCAATTACAAGCGTCATGGTGAAGGCGCTGACTGAGGGTGGACTGGAATGTTGTAGAATATAGGATAGGGTGTGTAGCATGAGAACGATCACATGACGAATGCGTACATGACTATTATTTGTGCGAACCAAACAGTCTGGGGCAAAAAAGCCGGGAATTTGCTTGACTTTTCTCTAGTTTTGCTCATTTTACTTCAAAGTCTCCAGCTACTTTTACACGTCCCTATGGTGAGCGCGAGTGTGTGCACGAGTTCAGGTATTCAGCTAACGCGTTGGAACGACGACCCAGGCTGCCCAGGCTACGTTCAAATCCATCAAGTCTCTCGTTCCCCTACTGGACCGTGTGTTGGTTCAGCGGTTCAAGGCCGAGACCGTATGTGTTTATTGTCGTCGATCTCATTCCATGAGAAGCTCACGCGCTCTGCTCACATATAGAAAACTGCGTCCGGTATTTTCCTTCCTACATCTGCTACGAACACGCCATTGCCAGAAGCAACTGTGATTGCGGTGGGCCCTGGGGCACCCAACAAGGAGGGTACCGTTGTACCAACTTCGGTGAAGGCTGGTGATCGTGTACTGCTACCTGGGTGGGGAGGAAACTCTATCAAAGTCGGTGAAGAGGTATATAGCGCCAACCCCGTCCTGGGTGACTTTATACTGAACGGATTAATCAGGAGTATTTTCTATTCAAGGACTCGGAAATCCTGGCCAAAATTCAACAGTAGACGGGGCATGTCGAATTACCCTCCTCCGGACGGATGCCACGCCGAGTGGGTCGGAGGCCTGGTGACTTGTATGGTGGGAGGAATGAACTGCTGACCGGCAGTTAAAAGTTAGCTGCGTATTATAAAGCATTATACACTAATTGCTATGTCCACTGCATTTGGTGTTCCTGGCAATCCATGTGCATGTATCCCCGCTCAAGCGACGAGGCTCCGTTCAATAGCCCTCGATGACTGGACCAAACACCACATGATGACAACGAGGCTTGGGTATACCGGGCTGCTACCCTGGATGCAACATGGCTGTGGTCGAGGAATCATGACGACGTTGCGCCCCGTGTGCCAGTGGTTCGCCGCGCCGCTCGTGGGCTCTGTAGATGCCATACTAAGTCGCTCAATTCCCCGCTCCTCGTCTCACGGATGCGCATTCGTCGTCAGCCAGTTTAGTAGTGTTTGCGACCGGCATCGCGGGAAATGGCGTTACACAGGGCCAACGATTCGCAGTTTAAAATATTATGTAAGTCGGATCAGGTTGTCACCGCCCCGAATTGGCATAGAACCTGTGGCCTACATGGCCTATAAAACTACAGCCCTGGCATACCCGTCCAGTTAGCCTTCTTAACCACCTTGGCTCACCTGCAGGGCAGACCGCCATATTACTTCCCCTCAGCGGAAGACAGTAAAGCGCCATGGAACGCGACTCCGGCGCCAGCGACGCTACCAAGCTAGACCACCAGCTCGGTCAACCCGATATCCAAGAACTCGCAATCGAGAAGCGTGCTGCTCACCCTCCGTCGCCCCAGCGCAGTCTGGCACGTTCCATCGCCATTGTGGCGACGTGCACAGCTGCCATGGTCGTCAACGTTCGTCTTTTCGGGTGTTGACGTCCGTTCACCTGCTGACGTTCCAGTAGACTTCAAATCAAACTTCGGTGTCGATGGCTCTACCACAGATTGGCACCGCCATCAACATTCAAGAAGACCAACTCCAATGGCTGATATCTGCATATTCATTGAGCTCTGTCCGTCCACCCTCCATTTGGCCGTGTTCCCATTCTAACACCATGCTAGGGATGTCTACTCCTATTTTTCGGGCGTCTTGCGGACCTCTATGGGCGCAAGAAGGCTTTCGTCATTGGCATGTGTTGGCAAATGGTCTTTGCGATTGGTATAGGATTTGCGAACAGTGAGTCGCCATATCATTTTTGCCGGTCATAATTATGCACTGCCATTATCAGATGGTATCACAATGGATATCCTCCGGGGTCTCCAGGGAATGGGCGCTGCCGCCGCGATTCCTTCTGCTGTGCGTCACATTGCCTTTCCTATTCCAGACAAGCGTGATCCTCATCAAACACCATTCCAGCTGGGTATCTTGGCTCACTCATTCCCTCCCTCCCGCGCGCGATCCATCGCGTTCGCAACTTTCGCCGCCGGTGCCCCCGTCGGTGGCGCCTTCGGTAACATTTTTGGAGGTGTCCTCACTCAACTTAGCATGTATGTACGATCTTTCCACGAACAAAACATCCCCTAATGTGTGTTGCTTAGGGAACACTGGCGTTCAATATTTTTCTTAGCTGCTGGTTTATCGGCATCATGTGTACTGGGTGCCCTAACATCATTTGATCCTGACAAGATTTCGTCCGAACCCGATGCACGGGTGGACTGGATTGGCGCAATATTGGTCACTTCCGGTTTGGTGCTAATCGTCTTTGTCCTCGGTCAAGCTACAGTTGTAGGCTGGACAACTCCCTGTATGTTCCGCTTCCTACCTGTTTTGAACAATGGTTCACATCCTGATTTCCATCAGACATAATCGCGTGTTTGATCATTGGAGTGATCTTTGTGGGGGTTTTCATCGCCTGGGAACATCATCTGGAGAATTCCGTTACTGGGCCCGAGAAGCCAAAGTCGTTCTGGACGCCACCACCCCTTATGAAGCCATCAATATGGATGCGAGCCAGGGGCCGGATGACCGTGATACTTGCAATCGCGTTCCTAAACTGGGCCGGTTTCATTTGTTGGACGTTCTGGGTTCAGGTTTGTCCCGGTTCGCTCTGCGATATCACGAAGATGCTGATGAGGCTCCCACGTTCAGCTGTTCTACCAGAATTACCAACACCTTACACCCGTGCACGCGATGGTTCGATTTATCCCCATGTTCGTCATGGGCTGTCTCTGTAACTTTTTTGTCGCGGTGGTGGTTGGAAGACTTCCTCTGGTACTATTTATTTGTAAGACAGATTCTCCAATTCCGATCGCTTGAGATTCATGGCTGACGTTCAACTTTGTTGTTCTCAAGTGTTGGGCACTCTTATCACGGGATTCGCTTGCGTCTTGTTTGCCCTTATCGACCCATCAGCAACATACTGGGCTTTCGAATTCCCGTCCACCATCATGGTCGTGTTCGGAGCTGACTTTGTATACTCCGTCGGCACTATCTTTGTTGCGAAGATCGTATTCCCGTATGAGCAAAGTCTTGCAGGAGGATTATTCCAGACCATGACTCAGGTGAGAAATATTTATCGTCTCATGTCGGGTTATCGTTGGATCAACGGAGTTGCTGACTCGTATCCACGCTCTACAGATTGGAACAGCGTTTGGTCTCACGATTTCCACGCTCGTGTTCAATAGCGTCGTGAAAACGGAGTCGACCAAGCTCGGTGTGGCAGTGAGTTCTGCCGCAGCGCAACTGCAAGGTTACAGATCCGCCCAATGGACCGGTGCTGCTTGCCCATTCCTCGGTATGTACTTTACGTTCTTATTTATTTATTTTTGCTTTTTCCAAATGGGAAATGTGCTGACGGTATTATTCTCCGTAGCTGCCGTGTTAGCTGCAATTTTCTTGCGGAAAGTCGGCATTGTAGGACATACGAAACACGCGGAAGAAGATCCATCTGAACAGACCATTACTGAAGAACATATGGATGCCCAACCTTAGACATCGGATCGGTCCTACCACCTGGTCAAGATTGAATTCTTCACTCTCAGATTCACTGGACGTGTTCAACCCATCCCAACTTACCCACCAGACTACTGCATGAGATTCGGAATCGTCCCGGCTACCCAGGTTACCCGATATTCTGTGTATATGACCCGTCGTACGACCCGTACGAAGCGCTATGAAGGACATGGTCCTTGTAGCTATGTCACATAAGTTCCCCATACACGTCATTCCTCACACTCGCATCGTTTTTATTCGTTTCGTTTCGTTTCCCCTTCGTTTCCGCTCCTTCACACACAAAAGCAGATCTTTGATAATTTACTTAAACAGCCCTCAACGTCGGCGATAACTTATTGTCCATTCACCTCCCCTTTTGTTTTCCCTTTGACTCCGGTGATCGTGTGTCAACATGGTCTATCCATGTCCATGTTGGCTTGGCTTAACTTCCCATTTATTCCATTTTTATTTATCTATTTTAATTTTTTGCTCAGCGGGTGAACCAGACTCGTAGGAGAAGGATGAGGACAAAGGGATAGGTTTCATACATACAAGCATCTACGTCGGCGAATAATTTAAGTGTAGTGTAGACTCAACTTCTATCGTACTTGGAATACCTATCACACGAAAACACACGATTTCGGCTGCCGGGTGTGGTTGATATGCCTGTTGCGTGAACCTGCAATTCAATTTGGGGCAAATTTCGCACTCCTGAGCGTGTAGTATGGTATCATTGGTATGGCCCGTATGGGGATACCAACCACCACTACCCTGATAATGTCGTTACTCCTTCGAGCTTTATCGGAGAAACATTTAATCCTACACATGTTTGACAGGCCCAGTGGCGCCCCAATACATTCACGCGTCATCGAGCCGTTGGTGGCTGTCATGACGTGGACGATTGACAAGTGACAGTGGCAGTCGAGGAACGATCTGCTATAAGCTTCATCTGCCCCGCGGAAGATATATGATCGCGCCGTAACTTAGCGGACCAAGTTTATTGATAAAGTCACAGAGCATTCGTGACGAGGCTCCGAATTGAATCCGCGAAACGGTTCACTCAGCAGGCACATTCGGTCCTACTTCTCCGAGTGCTGAACTGAAGCCTGAGAGCCGCCACGCAGTGCCAGCAGTGCGCTGGTCAGCCTGAGTACTATTTTGGCTTGACGTGTTTTCTGGATCGGCGGCAGCGGAACAGTTCGGGGAAAGAGAGAGGTACATATGCAGTAACAAAGTGAAACATCGGACCCGAGTTGCGTGTCCGGCCGAAACACCCCAAGCTACGAATCTTAGATTTAGGATTCCATTGGTGGAAGGCCTTTCCATAAGCATTTTTAGAGACCGCTGGCCCGTCTGTAAGCAGGATACTATGTCATGGTGAATGATGCCGACGAGGGAGCTAGGTGGTCAACACCAACTACGACTGTCCTGGTATGCGCCGTATGTACTTACTGCTATGATCTCGATCAATTGGCCTGGGTGACGAAACAATCTCGTACATTCTTGCTTCATACCGTTGTACTACTTACGCATCTGCGCGATGCACGCCTAGTCATCCAATCCAATATCCGGGCCGGATCCCTTGAACACTTCTTGGACTAAAATCCTTATGGATCCGGCCGGCCCAAGATCTGTCGAGCAGGTGAAATGAACGGCGGTTCAACAGCCTGAGCTCTTTGACAACTAAGTGAGCGCTCTCATTGGCTGATTGAGCCTTGTAAGTGTCTTACAGCATGGATTTATTAATATTGTAAGGTCAAAAGAAAAAAAACGCGTCAGAGAGTCGAAGAAATACTTGGGCCGAAATTGGCGAAAAACTAAAATAGAATGACCACCGCAGGGGTCGAACCTGCAATCTCCTGATTCGTAGTCAGACGCGATGCCATTTCGCCAGGCGGCCAATATCACAACGAAGTAATTGACGGTATCGATACTGGTAGTGGATGTCGATGTGCGATGACTTGAAGCTTGCTTGGGATTAACTTGAAGTTCTTTAATTCGCGATGGCTCGGAAGAATCGAATTGCAGTCTCATCCTGCGCTGGCTCAGCCGCCGCTCGGGCATGTGCCTGAAGGCTCGGAGTCAGACAGTTGGGCAACTTTTGCAATAGTCATGACAATCAAGATGAAGTCAAGCTCAGCTACATTCATACGGAACGCTGCTTCACTAAATGTATGTCGGGATGTCTTCAGCGTGAGGTGGCCGACAAGGCTTGAAGGTATCAATACCTATGCAGTAATCTAATAGAGAAGAGGACGAGGGGAGCTGGTCGTAGAGGACGCAAAATCAATCATCGACGAGCCACGCATAGTAGTACTTGCTTCCACCCGTTCAAGTTATGTCAATGGCCTCGCGCATCGTGACTCGTCGCGATCGGATCTTCGAATGTCCCCTTGCCAGTGAGGTGGTCGTCTTTCTCGACTTTAGCTTCGCCCTTTTCGTCACCGGCGTGGGGGACATTATGATTCCGTTCGTACAACTGCGAACGATAGCTGCCGCCACGCACTCACATGATTCCCCATCGATGTATTTCATCCTGTGTAGCATTAAGGGGATTATGGATTGCTAAATCTGACGAGTAGGGATTACTGCGTCATACCACGTGATGAATGTCAATCCTTTATATATCATATTTCGACCCTACTGTCTCGTTTGTTCCTTCCCCCATCACTCACCTTTAAAGGTCTCCCGTCGTTCTTCGAAATGAGCGCCCGACAGGCCTTCGTGCCACGTGCGCCGTCCTGTGCGCCATCATCCGAACCCCATCCACACCTGACAGACGCGTACGCGAGAGACGGGGACAGGGACATGCTTGTCAACGGGAACGGCAAAGCGCGATCGATCTCCGCCTTCTTAGGCCAGAAGCGAGGCACCGGCACCGACACTGCGTCGCAAGGAGCAGGTCCGACACAAGGACCTGGCTTTGGACGAGCGAATACGAATACGAACAGGCGGAGCTTTGAGGGCATTCGGAGGCCTGAGATGACACCGATGTCGATCGTACCGTATCCGGGGACAACAGAACAGCTCGGTGTTGGAATGAAACAACCTGTGGTTGGGCAAACCCCGAGGAAGACCGTGGGGCCAGGAGCATTTGGGTTTCCAAGGCCGATGACGCCGGTGTCTGTGCCGAGAGGTCTCAAGAAGGGATTTGGGATTTTTGCGGAGAGCCGAGAGGACGAGGCGACCCCGAATGGGAACGCGCACGGGAGCGGTGTCGTGTTTATGGGACCTGGTGGCGAGGCGGATGTGCGCGTTGGTGATGGGACTGGAATAGGTGGGTATATGCGCGGATCTGAGGGGTCTGGTGGTGTTGGGAATCCAGGTGGGATACAGTCGAGTTTGGAGCATGACATGGCTGCGCCGGTGCCTGTGTATGCGCTTGGGGGACTTGGCGCAAACCTGGGGGACGAAGGGTACAAGGTCGATGGCATGTTTGCGCGTTCGTCGAGGTCTTTGGATGCGATGACCGAGACAGAGGTAGGTATGGAAAGGGACAACGATTCGCATAGGAGCCTCAGGGGGACGAAACGCGGAATGGGTCGCGAGGACATGGAGGGAAACGGAAGATATACTGACGAAGGTGGTCAGCCCCAGGGACCCCCAAAGAGAATGAAACAAGTGCAGCACGACCCGAATGTAAGTGACTTGTTCGCGCATTTTGAGTATTTCCGGGTCCCCGCAACATGATCATGGATAACACTAGGAATACTTTCCGATTTCGAGCCCTCATATTCCGCCGACGCCTGGACTACCGACTTCGTCCGTCGATGTGCTGGACCCTTCCCTGGTAGCGAGTTCACTGTTCGAGAATTTTGAGGAATTTATCAGCCTTGAAGAGATTGAGGCAGACTGGAAACGATGGAGAGAATGCACGACAGAGGAATGGCTGAAAGGCGCTGATGGTGAGTTCTCCAAACTCTGCTCTGGTGAGGCTCACGTGTTGGGCAGAACTCGCTCAGGAATACACAGACATATTAAACATGGTGCGTGGTACTAACCTAACGTTCGTGTCTGATCGTATATATTATCCTTGATGGTGACGCAGGCCAAGGATCACCTGACGTAAGTTTCTTGCGTCTATCATTGAACTCCAGCGGTGCTGACCTACGATGGAGGGAGAAGGTCTTATCATATGCGAGCATGATATCGTCGGTTGAAGAAAGACGAACAGAAGTGAATCGCAATATCGAGATCATCCATGGAAAAGGGAATATTGTCCGGGAGAATATCTCGAAACTGGGAACTAAGCAGTGATGCAAGGGATTGCAACTATGGCTCCAGTCGTTCGTCTTGCAAGAACATACCAAAGCCGCATGGTTGATCGAGGCAATTTTTGCCGACTCGAAGGATAGAATTGGACAGACGTGTTCGTGTGTTTTCTATTGTACATGCTTTGTTGCGCTGTTTTCTTGATGCCCCAAGGCGAACAAAGAGTCGAGTGGTGTTTCTTGATCTGGGTGGCAAAATGCTGTATCTTCAACTCGGGTCGGATCCAGGGCATTAGGTTGGTGATAGAACGGGTTCGACTTTTTCGGTGGTGCTATCAGAGTGGACTCTCCGCACAGTCTGCACCAGCCTTTCAGTCGACCGGTGGACACTTGTCGACTTGTTGCTGAAGGTTGGTGTCGTAAAATCAACGCACGTGACAAACGAACCGCGTCGGCTCTTTGTTCCCACAGGTGCGCTTGCTCTCTCATCTCTCTCCGAGACCCACTTTTCTCGACTCTTTCCCGTCCTTTGCTATCTTTCATCACGCTCACGAACGTTTCTGACGATTTTTTTCCACCCCGATAATACCGACTCGTCAGGTTCGTGACTTCTTCCTTCTGATCCAGCAGACCCAAACCCGGTTTTCTCTACAGAGTCCACACATTCTCTCGTCCATTTCACCATTCACCAACGGTCGTATACACCTTGTTAGGCCGTTCGCTTTGTCCAATATCATCTAGTATATCATTTCCTTTTCCATTCTGTGCTCTTATCTTGCTTTGCACCCTCACGCTATAACTTGCCACTCGAGATGGCAGGCACACAGCAACTACCTTCGTGGATGACGCTCTCGACGATTGTCATCACGAATTCGAACGGAGAGCCTGTTGCGACGAGTACGACGACGTTGGAGTTGCCGTTGACGTACTACGGGCCCAGCGTGAGTATTACATCTTTGTAAAATTTCCCCTGCACTTTACGTCCTGTATCCTTGCATTTCCCTGAGCGAGGGTCAGAGTTGGCGTAGTCCACCGCCGTGCACAGCTCGAGTAGGCACTGTTTAGCCAGAAGCCTCGGGACGGAACTCGAATAATTGAAAATGTAATGACGTCGTTAGAGCGATGACTGATACGTCGCTCTCTCTAGATACCCCTCGGAACAAATGGGGCCTGGACCTGGGGTGGTCTCACTTCTCCCGCGTCGTCCTCGTCCACGTCTTCCACAGCGATACCTACTACGACACCCTCTACTTTCACGTCCCCTCCCACTTCTACTCCTACATCCACTTTCACCACAACCACTGCGTCGACGACACCTTATCCCTACTCCTCTTCTTCAACTCTCTCGACAGGCGCGATTATTGGTATCATATTTGGTGCTATCGTGGGCTTTAATGTCCTGCTCCTTCTTTTCATCTGTTTTCTTCGCTATCGTGCACGAAGACTCCGTAATCCACATCACCCAACACCAATCTGGACGCACTGGGAGGTCGTTCGCCCCTCAGCCCCTCCCCCTGACGAGCAGAGACCCGCTGGCATTGGCTCTCCACGAGACAGTGGTGAAGAAGCTGACTCATTCCTCCGACGGAGTCGGGGCGCCTCCGGACATGTCAGTATGAGTGTCCGCCCCGTTGCTTCACTTCCTCCCGGTGCCGCACCTCCTCAGATCGTTGGAAGTACTGGTTCCGGCGATTCCGGACATACAAGTTCGTCTGCTGTTACAGACTATGGCGTCTTGCTCCCTGACGGTGGGCCCATCGGCCAAGCGTACCGTGACGAGGCCCATTTCCCTGCACGACCAAGTAGCGAGATGGCTGGTTACATAATCCCCCCTGGTGAACTATTGAAGATTGACGACGAAGACGAGCCTTTGAGCCCACCGCGCATGTATCGTGTTCAACGACCCAGCGATCCATCACTTCCTGAAGTGTTTGCACCCCTTCTCCCTCCACCGCCTCTTGATATTGACCGTCTGTCCACTCGTAAACCTTCTTCCCTGAACGAGAAAGAAAAGTCTGTCCGTAGTCTATCGTATCCTGCGAGCGACATGGAAGACCCCAAGGTGTACACTGCACGTCGGGTCAAGGTAAAGGAACTCGGCCCGCGCTCCCCGACTGAGGAGACATCTTCTGATATGCATGCGGACGACGATCCCGTTCCCGGACCTAGCAGTTGGAGGAACAGTTTTGGGCTTAGTTCGATCTCGAGGCTGAGGAGGAGTTGGTTCGCGGGTTCGTCGCGGGATACCTCCAAGTCGTCTGGTGGACGTGCACGCACCGATGATGCGGAAGCCAACCAATCGCTTTTGAGCGCACCACGTGTTCGATCCCGGGTCGGTCTTGGTCTCACCATCGATGGCGAACGCCCCATGTCGTCTGTCAGTGCCAAAAGTGCCATATCCGGTAACACAGTATATCACGATGCTGTGTCACGCCTTGGAACCCCTGTTTCTCTTCCTTCGCGTGCAATGACACCTGCAAGTGCGCGTGCTCCAGGTTCAGGAAACGACCCTGCTCCTCCTTTGCCAATGGTAGCACCGCCTGCATATGCTCTCAGTGATCCGTATAACTCCATAGGCAGCCGAGGAAGCTTCCCTTACTCCCAGGGAGTGGATATACTCGATCTTCCCGTTCCACAACCTGCTTCTCCATTTGCTGCCTCTGGAGGTACGTCCACGACAACAAGGAGTGTGGCCACGCCTCCAGGACTTGCCGACCCACACGTGCGGGCATGGCGCGACTCGCTCTCTGTCATCACTGGATCCTCCAACAATGCAAGTATCACGATCGACGTGCTCGATGCCGAACCCCCGACGGCTGGGGAAGGGTGGAGATCGATGGCTGGTTTGCTCGGTACCAGTACGGATGAAACTGATCCAGGCGAGCGACGGGCAATATTTGGTACGGTAAGTTTCCTCTAAGGGAGACATCTGACTGATTACTGAGCTACGTGCTCGACAGCCTCAGATAGTCCACCAACCTCATCCGACGCAGTCTGACCAGGGTTCGCTGCATTCGATGCACTCACACTTAAGCCCGCATTCGCGCTCTTCCGGTTCTGCTCCCATGTCTTCCAAATATTCCCATGTCCTTTTTGGTTCCAACTCCTCCCGCCCGTCTGCCCATTCTCGCGTACAGACTGCGAACTCAGGTTCTCTTCGTTCAGGTTCCCTTTCTTCATTTGGGCGCCGACAAGGTGGTCCTGTCTCTCCCTCTGTCTCAGCCTTTGGAGGAACGACTGAATCGGGTCGACTCTCAGCCTTGGGTGACCTCCCGTTACCAACCTCTGAAGGCCCGAACCGCGTATCGGTATTGGGACCCATGCCTTCGTTTGCACATTCGACGATGGCACCGACGATTCGGAGTGTCGGTGCAACGACCACCTCATATGATACGGACGTGACGCGAACGACGACGACATTGACGGCCGGTACGGAGGCGACATTGTTGAACAAGGACAGTCGGGAAGATGGGTTACCGAGATTTCAGTTGGGGGCTTTCGATTTCGAGAGAGTGAGGATTTAAGTGAAGACGCTTGAAATTTTCTTTTCTTTGTGTTTTTTTTTTGCATGCGAACATTTCCATGTGTTCATCTCCATTTGCGTTACCCCCATCCCCTCATCATCATGCTTGCGATACCCCCTCTTCATTCTTGGCAATATGTGTATAACTCATGACTTGCTTGCTATGACTGACTGACGACGCGATACCTCTTACCTCTACCCTTACCCTACTTTTTGACACTCATGATCATTGCTACGACGTAACCCAATTTGTGTGAGCCGAACCGCTCATGTCGGTATTAGTGATATATACGGGCTGAAGCGACCATCTGGCGAAATGAGTCACGTCACGTCGCGTCTGACTACGATCAATCAAAAGACAGTCGCTACTCCTATCGTGGTGGTCATTCAGCTTTATCTTTTGACTTCGTTAGTACATTGCACTGCCAGTCACTGTGTAGCGGTCCCATTTTTGAATGCCTCCTTTTCACGGTTCTGCAACATGCTCACGCCGGCATGTGTATTTTATCGTAATAGTACGTGTCTGAGGTCTTACTTGGTCATTTCAATTGTCAATATTTCAATGACGACTTGAACGCTCGGCTCTTCTTAAAAAAACATCTTCAAGGCATATCCGATGTCGGGATGGAAACCGGGTTCACACTTCGCCATGGAATTGGATTCGGAAAACGTCGAAAATAAATATTATATCAATCGAAACGCTCACGAACAGGTCTATAGCCTGTAAACGTAGATACGATCGTCATCATTCCAAGTAGAATCCTTTCAGTCCGACATCCATCGATCACTGTGCCGTCGTACATGTCACCCTCTCCCAAAACCTGTGTATAAAGCGTGGACACACGCCAAACGAGTATCACCGACGTGTCACCATGCATATCGAAAATCGGAACATGGGGAAAACAGACGTACGCGCATCGCTGGAGCAACGCTGAATCGGTTTTGATGGGCATGACCACCGGCACGCCTCCTTCCGTATGGTTGAATATCGTCTCCGTCTCTCCGATGTAGTATTTATTCCAGTAGGGCGTGATGTTGGTCGGATCGAATTTGGTGTTGACATCGTAATACTTGGCGAGGGACATGAAGGATTGGGAAAAGGCGGTGGTGAATTGGGTGTTGTTGTAGGTAGGGTGAACGCCCGGACTAAGATGATGACATAGACCGCTGGTTAAGAATGTGTCGGGAGGGGGAGAGAGAATGGGACGTACATGTTGAAGTAGTATATGAGGTCATAACTGTGGTATGCGGGTGGGACGGCAAAGAGACCCTGAGACAGTTCCATCAAATTCATGGTGATGCGTGTACAAATCTTCAAAGACTGGAAGACTGACCTTCCACGAACGACCAGGGAATGTCTTGAGCAGGTAGTAGGTCGGACACACAAAGATGGCTACAATGGAGAGTGAAAATGAGAGACCAGGTTGCCCACGTTTCTTCCGAACTCGGAGTTGCTTGACTTACAATCCCCCATCACTATGCTGGCCTGCTCGAGTGCAGTCCCGTAGCCTCGATAGATGTATGCGGCTTCCTGGACTTGGAGAGGCGTCATGTCGGGGAAAAGCTGAGAAACGTAATCCGTGATCGTCAACGTCTCGTTCGCATCCACGAAGAGATATCCCTCGTTCTGATTGGTGACGGAGAGTACCACTTGCTTCAGGAACGTCAACCAGCGAAAAATGCAGCGAAGGTGGTCACGTACTCCGTTCACCTGACCCTTGGAAAGAGTGACAGTTGGACGCTCAAGGATGAACGTGCCATCGACGACAGGAACGAAGGCAAATGTGCCATAGAAAGCAGACGCAGCAAGGTCATAGTTTGCAGTCTGGAGAGTCTCTGCTTCCACGGATTGTAGGCATGTAAAGGTGTCGGCGCTCGATGCACATCTTCACAGAACACGTCACTAAGCGCCAAGGAGTATACATTAGGCGAGATGATGTCTTACCCGGTCATAGCAGCAGTTTCATTATAAAGCAACTAGTCTCGATCAGTCCACGAGCCCTCTGTCAAACGAAGACGAAAATGCCTACCTGAGGCACCCGATTGTTGTAGTAATACTGAGAAGGAAAAAACAGGGAACTGGTGATCGCAGCATTGAAAAGCGGCGGTTGAGTGTTACCTCCGTTGGCGACAATATGCTGCAGAACGGAGCCGCCACCTGCGGATTCGCCCCATATTGTGACATGAGCTTTGTCACCACCAAACAATCCGATCTATTGGGTATGGATTCATAAGTCTAGTTGGGATGGGCATGCATGACGAGCCGTACATGATCTTGTACCCATTGCAGGGCAAAGGTCTGGTCGACTGGTGATGCCGATGTTGTCAGTGAGATGTAGGATGAAGACAAAAATTTGCTCACGGAGACCAGCGTTCAGCGCGCCCTGAACTTTGACCTCGTTTCCAGAGAGGAAACCTAATGCAAAGATCAGACAACTGACAAGATGACGCTAGCCTTACAGTCAAAGGGCATACCGAATGCACCCAGACGGTATTGGATGACGACTACGACGACGGTGTTCAGGGAATCAACGACAAGGTCTGCGCCATTGTACTCGGCCGCGTATCCAGCCACGTAACTATACTCTGAGATCACGCATGTGGGACATGATGCAGATCAAACACGTACCCTCCTCCGTGAATCCATACCAACACAGGAAGCCCGCCCGTCGCGACTGGTTCTGCAGTCATTGTTCCGGGAACGAAAACGCTACGGCGGCAGAATCAAAGTTGTGCTTTCTCCGCAATTGTGTTAGACTGTCGTACTCACTTGAGGAACAAGCAATCCTCAGAAGCAGCCGGCGTCGTGCTCTGTCGTTTGTTGTATCCGTACGGTGAGACTGGCGCCGTCATGTTGGTACCGAATCCGGCTTGATAGCACATATTAGGGTTCTGCGTCGCGGGTTGTACACCAGACTCGGGGACCGGTGCCTGAGGTGCCTGAAATCTCAAGTTTCCTGGGTGGAAAATCAACATGATGCGGCGTGACCATAACCGCAGGAACGATCGAAGAGTGGTCTGTATTACACTCACCGACAGGTGGAGCAGCATAGCGGATGCTCAAGAACTTGGTAATGTTATTCTGTGGATCGAGGTATCCTTGATATTGTGCATAACCAAGATCCACAATTGGCGTAGTCACGTTTGCGTTTGCGGCCGTGGCAGCGCGCACGAGCGAGGTCGAAGAGGTCAACCATAATGCAATCCAGGCAAGGCCACGAACCATCGTAACACAACTCGGGCGACTTGAAGCAAGATGAACTTATATCAAGAGGGATGTTTCAACTTTATACGCGAAGATGACCAAGCTGTCAGCTGTGGTGATTATATATGTTACATCAGGACCCCCGAATATGCACAGGATGTTTACCTTGGCGTTGTGCAGTGTGCACAGTCTTGTGAAGGCCCAGTCCGGCATTCCTCGTGAGCATCTGGATCAGGCCTCCGGCCACGCCAAAAAATGTGTACAAAAAGCCGTTAATGAAGGCTCAGGTAGGCTTCCAATCGGGGTGGGGTTCGGAACTTGCTGTCAGTTGTGCCAGGAGTTGATCCAGAGAAATTAGTGGTTTCCTTATCGAGGACGCTGGAAAGCTATTTTTAGATGTTGTGCTGGTATGGCAAAATTCCCAATTCTGGCAGTATGTTTATAGGTCTGGACGAAAAAGTTTTTCTTTTTTTCCATGGCTCCAGAGTCCAGATAATGTTCAAGCTGCATGGTCTGTGTACACTACCGCCCTCGTCGCCAAATACGTCGCTTCAAATGCCGACTTGATTCTCCAAAAGTATGCCGCAGACTATCGGGAGATGGCTGAGAATATGGCTCCACTCACGCCCACATATTTCAGCTCGCCAACGATCCTGACTACCACACGAGGCAAGGAGAAACCGGCAGTGGAAAGTCACAAAGTCGCTGACTATCTTGCTTTGGAAAATATACAGATCTGCTTCAGTTCACCGACAAAGGGCGGTTGTGTGGTATCAAGTCGCTCGACTACTATCTCGAACGCGGCGGAATTAACCTGTCCAGGCGACATGTTCCCAAAACATGCCAGCTCGTCGCAGCCATTCTCCACCTGGGTAGTCTCGAGTTCACCGTCGATCGCGGTCGTGATGCGGTCAGGTTTCCCGACTTTCATTACCAATCGCTTTAACGGCCTCGTGACTTATTCCTCCGAGGGCTTTTTCGACTACAACTTGATTCCCCCCGATTCATCATCTTGTGACTCGGAGGTGGACTGGCATGCTGTATGGTAGAATGGGATGGGTCGTTACCTCCTTATGGGCGAAATCCCCCAACCATACGATGAGGCTATCAGGCGTATCAAATCGGAGCTGAAATTCAGTCGTATGGGTAAAAACTGCAAAGATATGAAAGATATATATGATGTTCCACTTGCTGGATGAAGCCTGAGGTGGGGCATTTATTATTTACAGCAAGTGTACTGATCATTTCGTTGACGAGCTATGTGACCTTATCAAAGACTTACGCTTATGATTTCTATACAAGCTTTGAGTATTACCTGAAATATTATGCTCCTCCTGTTTGGAATTCTGATACTGAGATTTGCCTACAGAATTGAGCTTGTCAGAGTGTGTTAGTTTTCTAGTTGCAATTGTTGCGGTCACAATACTTCCGGGTCGGACCTCTCATTAGAACCCAATGTCAGTATTGCTCTGCTCAATACGAACACTCTGTCTGGGGGGGGGGGGGGGGCTGAAGATAGCATACCTGAGTTAAATAGTCCCACCAAACGAA
>JBBPRS010000389.1:0-17998 GCA_038093155.1 Boletus huronensis
AGACCAACAACCCGTCGAGACCTCTCGCCTTCGCATAGAAGGATCTCTAGCTATTCTGGACTCTCTCGATCTCGCCCTCTCTCGTGTCCGACAGGCCCTCATTCAGGCTCGTCTCCAAGTCCAATATCCAGACCTCAACATCCCTAAACATGCTCAACAACACTCTTGCTTCTGCAAGATTGACTACTGTCCGTACCACCATCAGTACTAGACTTAAAAAAGACTACAGCTGTTCCTATCCGGACCATCCGTAACACATAGCTTTAGTAATCAGATCACAGATCGGATCTAGGAACAGAAAGCATAATGATCTAATCTAAGATCTATAGAAAGGAAAATGTCTAAGTCCAAAAGATAAGATGAGATAAAAAGATAAAAGATCAAGATCATCTAGATCATTGATATGAGCCATAGTGGAGTTGATAATGCTCCATGGATCTAAGGTATGATTAGATAAGGGAAAAGATAATTGATAGCGTCCCTTGTATGGTTATAAGCACTGGGCCTTACAGAGTTAACTGCCCTTTTCTAAGAAGAATAAGATAAAAGTGTCTAAAAGAGATAGATAAGAGAAGTGAAGTATAAGGACAATAAAAAAATGAAAATTGTCCTTGATTACGCTGTAATCCTAGTGCATGGCACTTGCTTATGTTAGCCTGTAACACTTATGACGTCATAGATAAAAGATAAGGAACCCTATAACCAAGGGTGAAGGGTATCACATCATGTTCTAGACTTGATGACTAAGCAAGGTCTAGAACCTCAATAACAAATATGAACAGGGAACTGAAAAGAAGGTTTAAGGTTTGATCATAAAAGACTATATGAAGAATAAGGTTCTGGAAATGAAATCTGAAGGTGAAAACCTTATATCTTCGATACTCCCCTTTGCTGTTCATGTTCCTTTGGTGGGGAAGCTGGAAAGCATGATGCATTTGCACATAGATTCGTGAGTTTGCCATGTCAGATTCTTCATGAAGATATCTGCGAGCTGATCTCCTGTAGGAATGTAGAAGAGTTTGATCGTACCCTCTTCCACACATTCATGAATGTAATGATAAGATATAGCGATATGCTTGGTACATTGTTCCTGTGCAGGGTTGGATGCCAAAAAGATGGATCCTTGGTTATCAGTGTAGAGCGGTGTGGATGGAAGGTTGAATCTCATCTCGGAAAAAAAAGATCTGATCCACGTAAGTTGCTTTGCAACCTCGGTAAGACCAGTGTATTTCACTTCCGTAGAGGATAAGGCAATCTTCTTCTGCTGTCATGATAGCCATGAGACTATCCCATCTGCAAGGAATATGGCGTAGCCAGTAGTAGACTTGTATGATTCCAAGTCACCACCCCAATCAGTGTCACTGTATGCCAGAAAACCAGAATTACTGGATCCGTTGTATGAAAGGCATAAGTTCTTGGTCCCTGCCAAGTACCTAATGATGTATAGATACCGTTGTAAATGTTCTTCCATTGGATTTGCAGAGAACTGTGACATCTTGATTACCAGGTATGCTAAATCTGGTCTGGTTCTGAGCATGATGTAGAGCAATGATCCGATGACCGATTGGTAACAACTACGAAGATGAGAATCTGCATCTTTGAGATTAGGAGTTGATTTGTAACTGGTGGGAAGTGGTGTGCATGAAGGTTTTGCCTTCTGCATGTTGAACCTCTTGATAAGCTTGTCAGCATAAACATATTGATCAAGCCTTAGAGTGTGTTTTGTGTGATCTCTGGTGATGCGCATGCCTAGATATTCTCTCGCTTCTCCTAAATCTTGGCTTTCCCAGTGTTGCATGAACTGCTTCTTCTTTGAAGGGTGTACTCTTTCTTGTTTCCCATGAAAAAAGCATTGTCAACGTAAATGATCAAAACGACAATGTTGTGACCATTGAAGTGCAAATAAACTCCTGGATCTGAAAAAGAATGCTTGAACCCAAATTCCAGGAGGGTTTTGTGTAAGGCCTTATGCCATTGCAGGGCTGCCTGTTTGAGACTATAAATGGCCTTCTTCAGCCAACAGACCTTTTTCTCCAATCCTCTCTGTATGAAACCCTCCGGTTGTTCCATGTAGATCTCCTCGTCAAGCTTTCCAAACAGAAAGCTGTCTTGACATCCAGTGCCTTGATATCCCAATCTTCAAGTGCAGCTAGAGACAACAGGAGTCTGAAAGTTTCGAACTGGACAACTGGTGAAAAGGTTTCTTCGAAATCGATTCCAAATACTTGGGTGAATCCTTTGGTGATGAAGTGTGCCTTGGTGCGGCCATCACTTTTCTTGGCGAATACCCATCTTCCTTTTATGGGTGTATGATCTGGTGATAGATCTGTGAGATCCCATACATGCCTGTCCAAGAGAGATTTGTATTCCTCTTGAGTTGCTAACTTCCATTTCTTCTGCTCATCCTTGGGTAGCTTTGCTATATCTTGGTATTGTTTTGGAATGCCTTCTATAGGTAAGGCTGAAGACAAAAAAGCATTGAAGAACTGATTGGAGTATAAGTCATCTAGACCTTCTCGATTTGATGGTTCCTGCATCTGCTGTGGATGAGGGGGTACTGGAGGTTGAGCTAGCTCCAGTATGATGTGCAAACCCTGTCGAATTTCCCTTTCGATATCAATAGGTGGTTGATCTCCATAAGCATTATCTGGAATGATATGTGGTTGACGGAGTCTGGTGGGTCTCTCTGATGTTGGTTCCAGAGGTTGATGTAACGGTGGTTGACACCAACATGGCAGTGGAGGCCATAACGGACTGGGTCTTGGGATAGTTCTGGTAAGAGATACTTCTCTTCCTGGATCCTCGTTCACTTCCCTTTGTCTTCTACCTGTAACAGGAGAAGGGGGTGAAGGTGGAGGTGGAAGTTCGGGTGACGAAGCCCTTGGTGTAGAACCCATCTGTACATCAGAATCTTTATGGAAAGGGGATTGCCTTTTTGTCTTAGGTGTGGTAGGAGAAGGTTCATGACTGGATTGGGGTCATTGTGGCTCCCATCCATGGTATAAATCATGATTGGGTGGCAGATTACTATGGGGTAAAAGTGGTATTGTTGTGAAAGGAGTGTCCTCGTTTCTATCAATGAACAAAGGTGACAGTGGATTAGACCACTTGTCCAGATCATCTTTATCTTCTTGTGTTGGGATTTTGATAGAGGAAGGTATGTCTTTCTCCATATGACAATTAGGAAAAGATGATTCCAGAAATATAGCATTAGTTGATGATACTAGTTGTCTTTGGATGATGGACCAGAACCGGTATCCCTTTGTACCAGGTTCATATCCTATAAAGATCATCTCCTCAGCTTTGGGGGATAACTTATCTGGTCTATCTTCTTTGTTAATGAAGATGTAGGCTTTGCAGCCAAAAACTTTGAAATATGAAATATCTGGTAGGCCTCCATTCCATTCGGAAATGGGTGTTTTCCACTTAAGGTGTTGCATGGGTTGTCTGTTACAGATGTGAACAGCCATCTCTAAGGCGTCTTGCCAGAAAGTTCATGGCAAACAAGCATGAAGCCACATAGCCTCAGCCTTCTCCAAAAGTGTTCTGTTCCAACACTCTGCTCAACCATCTTGCTGTGGGGTTCGCAGCACAGAAGTCTGGTGTTCAATTCCTTTAGACGAGAGGAACGACTTCAGGCCTTGATTTATGTATTCCCCACCATGTCTGAACATATACAGAGGAGAGTAACACCAATTTGATGTTCTGTAAGAGCAACCAAGTCCATAAGCACTTTTATAGCGTCGAACTTCTTCTTCAAAAGAGTGACATAGCCATAGCCAGAATAGTCATCTAAAAAGGTCATAAACCATTTGTTACAATTGCACAATAAAGTCAGCATTTCACAGAGATCGGTGTGAACCAAAGCAAGAATGCAAGATGTGTGCTTGTTTGACCCCAGAAAAGGTCTCTGTGTTTTCTTCCCAATTCACAACCCTTGCAGGGCGTGAAGGTATTCGGTATAGAAAGAGATGTTGGTGCGCCTCCACAAGCAGTGGGTATGTTACGTAGCACATTTTTGGAAGGGTGTCCAAAGCAAAAATGCCACAGATTGGGTGAATCCAGATCCGTTAAGGAGTATAGGCTTGCATTTGATTGGATGATCAAAGCCGATCGGAACCAATGCAAGTTGTTGGTCGATAAAGCAGACACCTGTATGACCAACACTCCTTTCTTGTCAAACATCTTGGTGAACTTCTTGGATATATCATAGCAGTAACCCCTTTGGGTTAGGGTGTTAACCAACAAAAGTCTGTGGGAAGCATCTGGGGTAAACCAGACATTTTGGAGCATAAGGAGGACCTTAAAGGGTCCATCTAGGGCAGGACTAATTAGTACATCCCCAGGTCCGATCATCTTCATCCTCATACCATTGGCGGTGGAAGCATAACATTCTTCCTCTTTCAAAGACATAAAGTCCTTGCGGAAAGGAGTGATATAATGGGTGAATCCCGAATCAATCATCCAATGATCACGGTTGAATTTAGAGTGAAAAGAAGACATGTTTGCCTCTGCAATGCAAATGTGAGCAGGTGTCCAACTTGGATACCAATCCAAATCATAATCACATTCATCATCTACAAAACCAAGATTGTGTTCAGTACCATTCCATATGTTTATGTCACAACTATCCAAGCCATGTTTTCAAGTACCATCAGGGTTTCTGCGGTTATCTCCATTGTACGTTTTGTCAATGGGTGAAGCTCTCGCCTTCCCAGTGTTCCACCATTTAGGCTTTGAAGTTCCATCCTCAAGTAGAAACAACTGAGAAGGAACAGACACAAAAGGGAGTCTTGGAAGTGGATGCGTGAGGGGTGATGGTAGTGTCAGAGCAAGTGTCCATGCCGTTATCTGTGTCTAGGTTGGAAACCCAACCTGTGTGAACGATCATATCATTGTCATTGTCCTGTTGATAGTCATCAATAAGCATTAACTCAGACTCATTATTGCCAATAAAATATTCTCCAAGCTGTACTGTGTTGGAGTAAGCATTCTAATCATTGTCCTCATCACCTTCAAGAGTGTGAGTGCAGGCTTTGCCCTTTTCCTTGATCACAAAACCTTTCCTATGATTGTAGGCATCAGCCTTGCCTTTACCCTGTGGTTTGTTCACAGCCGAAGATTGTGCGGCAGGCCTCTTCTTGTTAGAAGGTCTGCGGGCAGGCTTGCCATGAAGCTGCCAACAATGATTGGCCATGTGACCTGGCTTGTGACAGTGACCACAAACAGGTGAGTTCAGGGCATTACAAATTGTGGAAGTAGGGTTGGTCTCGGCATGAGCCAGTGGTTCGAATCCTTTGATCTGAGATGCGAGGGAAGTAGATGTGCCACAATGGTGATGGGTGCCAGTGGCATTGCAAAGATTGGTCTGAGCCATAATCTTCTGGATGATGGTGTCAATGTTAAAGTCAGTTGCGGCTAGAGTTTGAATGAGCATGGATACATTGTGATCAAATGAGTATGGTAACACATTCAATAAGATCATAGTCTGTAGGAAATCTGGAAGTACCAGTCCTGTGGATGCAGAGTATTGCAGGATGGTCACAAGATCAGAGATCTGTGATGGGATGTCTCGGTTCTCCTTGAACCGGTAGCGAATGCTTTCTTGAAATGCCCAAAATTGTCCTGCAACTCCCAATGGCTGATAAAGAGAGGCCAGTTTGTCCCAGAACGACTTAGCGAGGGATGGGTTTGTGACTGTGCCTACTGCAACATATGTGTGCTTTTGATGAACTTTCATATGGACCTGAACATAGACAGCCATGAGTGCTTTTGCTTGCCAATCATTCTGAATCCAGGTAGCACAGCCAGCAGTGTCGGTCTGAGCTGAGTACAGAGAAGTACCAGTGACAATGTCCCACCATGTCGCAACAGTGAGGACATCTTGAAGCTCTATTGCCCATTGGAAATAGTTGGCCAATCCAATTAGCTTCTGGATCTTGGAAGTGATTGATGAATCAATCTTGATTGCGCCAGACATCTTCTAGTGATTTCTCAGGGCTGTGATAACTCAAACAACACCCTTTGATATCAGAGGTCTGGAAGGAAAGCGGCTAACAAGAAAAGAAAGATGTCATTAGCATGTGATAAGACCAGTAGAGATGGAGAAAAATTAGATGTAGCCATCCCATCTGAATTCATTCCTGTGTCACCCCAAGCTAGAGTAAGTCCATATTGGTGCATTGAGTTGGAGCTGCCAGAATCCTGGTTGAACCAACAAGATGTAGCTGTCTGTTGAACGGTGGTGGCAGTGTCCAGTAAAGCAGTAGCAGCACCTTCATTATTCCCTGAAGGACCATCCGAAAAATCCTTTGAATAAGAGAAGACATCTTCAATTTCATCATGATCTTGGTACCACTTGGGTAATGGTAATGAAGCATGTGCTTCGAAATCAAGGAAATGAAGGAAAGGAAAGTAATGGTAATTGGCAAGAAATGTGTCATCCTCATCAGAAAAGGAGACCAAAGACTGGTCAACCTGTATGTGTCTGATGGTATGTGAACAGTAAGGTGAAACAAACCAGTAAGACAAGAGATCTATCATAAGAAACGAGACAGTGGCCAATTTAAGTTGCATAGGAAGTGTAAAAGTTCCATCAAACGAGAGGTGCTCTGTGTACCGACTGCCTAACCACACCAGGATGGGCCAATACTTCATCGGTTGCTCTAGAAAGTCATGATACATTTTCATCATGTGGGCCTCGTAAGCAGGCCATCCTTCTCTCTTCTTGTTGAAGCGATCTTGCTCTTCTGTGTTCAAGTTCATGATGAATCTTGTCGATGATCTGTTGATATCTCAGGATAGTAAAAGCAACACAGTTAAGTTCGCACCTGAGAAGATCTATTTCACCAACAAAGCGAGCAAGTAATTGACAGTAACATTGATCAGTGATCTGTGAAGAAGAGTGAAGATGATCAAACTGAGTGATGATCTTTTTGTAATCCTGCCAAACATTCAACTGATTGATGATAAAAGTACCATGCCAAAGATCGTCAGTTGCCTTGTTCCATGCCCTCTGGGTGGGAACATCCCAAAGATTTCTGTCAACTGCTCCATCCATAGTAGGATATCTGTAATTCCCATCCCTGTAAACAATGTCTTGGTTCTCGAAGTCAGGAAAGATGTAAGAGACCGGTGTGTTGCAAGCAATATGCATAATGTATTTGCCCCAAGTGATGTTAGGAGCAAGGGATTTGACAAGCTATCGGAAATCGGGAGTATAATGATGGTAATTGCAGTTAACAATCTCCCAACCCAGGTTGTGAACAGGGGTATAAGGTGTGGATTCATAAGTGTTGACCAGAAGAGATAAACCTGCACTGTCTAAGAACATCCAAAGAGTTTCATTGTAGTAGGAGAAAGAAAATGTTTCATGATGCCAATAGTCATCACGGTAGTTCCAGTTAGGTCCTTGAAACATATAACTGTGGGCCTTCAAGTCAACGATGACTGTGTATGCCATCCTCGCCATCTCTACCAGATTCGCTTCCAGTGTGTTCTCTGGCTGGAGTGGTAGGTCTTGTTGGACGAAGAAGTGGGGCACATTCTCCATTACTACAATCTTGCCATCCGGTCTGTCTTCTTCTGCCAGCAGGTTGTGAAACTCCTGTAGGCAATGCTGTAAGACCATAGGGTCCGGGAAAAAAGTGGGTTCTTGGAGAGTTCTGGAATAGTGATCATCTCCACATTGAGTGGAGCTGGATGGTACAAGGGTTGTGGAAGGTGCTGAGGTACTGGGGCCATGAGATGGTGCCATTGGAATGGGTCGACACAGGGTAGGTTGAATTGGCCAAACGACATGTTCGTTGAGATGTGCAGGATAGTGGTAGACTACAAAAGGATCATCGCATTCTAGCTCTGGAGTATTCAGAGGAGTATAGTGATAGCCAGGCAACTCAGGTAACTGAGGTGGCTGAGAAGGAAGTCGACAATATGGAGGAGGGGGATGACAAGAACGTCTTTGATGGGGTGCCTGTGGTTCACGAACTAGAGATCTTGATCTATGAACCTTGGGTTGTAAAAACTCTGGATTAGGATGGATATCTGTTTCCAGACGCAAGATCCAGTGGAATAAGGAAGTTCAATAGATTAGTATGATGGACCTCGTATTGGAAGTGATCCACAGCTCTATGATCCAAGTATCTGCACTCAACCATAGTGTGAAGACAAACACTTGGTTGGTATGCTTTAAATAGAGTGAAATGCAGAGTCCCAAAAAGTATGTGATGTTACGGTCATAACAGGTTATGTCAGACTTTTCCACAAGTCTATTTATTTTTTCCGATTTTACCTTTATTTATTCTTCTAAGAAAAGGGCAGCTTTGGTGGTAAGGCCTACGAATCACAGCTCTGATACCAGAGGACGATTTTATCTTATCTTATCAGATTAGATTACTCACACGGAGATCTCTAATCATCTGCTATGACTCATGCCACAGTCTAGATGACTTGGTGATTCTTTTCCTTTCCCCGATCCAATCTATGATCTGGATCTTTCCCCATATAGTTATATCAGTTGCACGGTAATCTCCATCGACTTCTCTTCTATTTTAATTACCGCTTATGCTTCTTCTGCCATTCTTAATCCATGCATATGCCTCATGTCATTCCATCAGAACATTCTGATACATGCATATTTAATTACTGTCTCATCCTAGATCCTATATCGGTAGATCTAGAGCAAACATGTACAAATATGTAGTATGATATATAAGCCCAGAGACTATGACAAGGATTTCCTCAGTCTAGTTCTCTTGGGAATTTCCCCCAAAGAGATCCACTCAACCTCTTCTTCTTTGCTTTAAGTCTTTGTTTGGTTGTAGGTTTGCCTTGAGCATAGTTCACTCTTTGGCCATTCCATGTGATCCAAAACAGGACCAGACAACCAGCACTCTCCGCTATCAATGAGGGGAAGAATGGCATCATCACAGACAGACATTCTAATCATTATCAGCTAACAGACAATTGGTGGTTCCCTTACAAAGATGTAGCGGGGCTCATAACCTTTTGAGATTGCATGATCCCAAAGTTGCAGAGGTAACAATGGAAGTGGTAGAATGAAGGCTCAATGACCGTTGGAGACTTATGGTCGAGAGTGAAACCTGGTCAAAGTAATGGAGTGCTTGAAGTAGTACTATTGAAGTACTAGGTGAACGAAGTCTTGGAGGAGAGACTGAGTTCTGAAGTGAAGACTTGTAGAAAAGAGCTTAGATTGAAAGGGTCCTAATGACCCAGTATTTATACCTAAAGATATAGTGCACAGACCATGCTATGTTATATGAGTATGGAAGTGCCCATAGCCCTATGATAAAAGGGCGAATCACTATTGGTGGAACCTATAGTATCACTGACAGCTATAATACCTTCTGTCATTATCAGCTGACAGACGGAGGAGGAACCAAGAACCCTAGAATAGAGGGTTATGACATCATAGATAAGAGATAAGGAACCCTATAACCCAGGGGGAAGGGTATGACATCATGTTCTAGACTTGATGACTAAGCAAGGTCTAGAACCTCAATAATGAATATGAACAGGGAACTGAAAAGAAGGTTTAAGGTTTGATTGTAAAAGACCATATGAAAAATAAGGTTTTGGAAGTGAAATCTGAAGGTGAAAATCTTATGTCTTCAATATTATGTCTTGTTACCATACACATCCTCACCCTTAGCCCAATGCCCTTGTATTACGATTTGTTGGTACCCCCCCCATCTTTTCCCCTTCTACCTCTCCCACAAGCTCCTTGACCATCCCGACAACCCACCATCCCATCGCTAAGACTTCCTTTGACCAAGCCATTGTCTATCCTCACATCCCCATGGCCACGTCATTCCTTAGCCGCATCATCCCTGACCACATCACCTCAGGGACACATCACCCCCTGGCCGTGTCACCCCTCGGCCATGTCATCCTAGCCACATAACCCTTTGTACCCTTTGCCCTTAGGCTATGCATGGTTCTCTTCTAATTCTCCTTCACCCATGTAAGCCTTCCTCTTTAGTCTTTCATCTCCATGATCTCTCGATTCTGATCTCTACCCATTGTGTCTCATTACCATACTTGTCCTCGCCCTCTACCCTCACCCTTGACCCTCAGTTCCCCTTTGCCCTGGTGGCAGTGTTACCTTAGCCTATATAAACCCCCATCCCCTCCTCTCTGATTCCCTAGCTCAGTCTTACTCAATTCTCCCTATAATCTCCCACTCCCCATACTAAGCCACAAGTGTACTTGTTGTACTTTACTTGAAATCCTATAACTCCTGCTTCCCTCTCTAAGTCCCCATCCTACTTCTGAGTGGACACTGAATATGACTGTCAACTCTCAACCTTCGTCTTCCACTTACTCTCATCCTTGAACTTGTCTTCAAGCTAGCATCCAACACTTGAAGCTCAGCTATCAACCATTCTCTAGTCTCCACACATCAGCGGATTAGCAACTCTTCATCCTTGACTTTTGTTATCGAGTCTATGCTCATCCCTACCTGGGTCAATTGTAACACCTTGACCCACCGTTCCCCCTCTGCCCCGGTGGCAATGCCTACCTAGTCTATATAAACCCCCACCCCCTCCTCTCTGATTCCCTAGCTTAGTCTTACTCAATTCTCCCTATGACTTCCTGCTCTCCATACTAAGCCCCAAGCATACTTGTTGTACTTCACTTGGAATCCTCATACCTCCACTCCCCTCTCTAAGTCCTTGTCCTACTTCCAAGTGGACGCTGAATACGACTGTCATCTCTCAACCTTTGTCTTCCACTTGCTCTTTGTCCTTGCGCTGGCTACTTGACCTCACAGACTTTGATCTAAAAATAATCCATGTCCCAGGTAAACTTCTTGCCAGCCCTGATGCCCTCTCCCACCAATCCAACCTCCTTCCCACAACCAACACCAACAACAAGGACATTACACTCCTACTCCCCTCCATCTTTGTCAATGTCATTGACACCACCCTCGCTAATAAAATCTCCTCCACATCCTCCTCCGACCCCCTCATCCTCTAATCCTTGCAAAACTTGCAGGACGACACCCCCACCCCCCTCCACTCCTGCCTTGCCGACTGGCAGGTCACAAATGGCATTCTCACCTACAAGGGAAGGGTGTTTGTCCCTGACTCCCCTGGCCTTCGCAAGCAAACCCTCCACCACTGCCATGACCATGAATCTGCTGGACACCCCAGCTACCTAAAGACCCATCTGCTCATCACTGCCGAATTTTGGTGGCCCAGTCTCGCCTCCTTCATCCACAAATATGTCGAAGGTTGCGCCACTTGCCAACAGTACAAGGCAAACACCCACCCCACTGTTCCCCTGCTCACCCCCATCCACTCCACCGCCTCCCACCCCTTTTAACAGATCTCGTGTGATCTCATCACAGATCTCCCCCTTTCAAATGGCTTTGATACCTTGTTGGTTGTGGTTGACCATGGACTTACGAAGGGGGTAATTCTCTGCCCAACCAAGAAAACCATCACCGCTGTTATGCTTAACCCAGATAGGGCTAAGCATAGACCTTTGAGGTCGTCCATCTGTTCATGACTCAAGCAAGAAGGTGACTGAGTAGGTGTGAAGGGCAAATCGAGACTAGAACTTGGAAAGTCCATGATGGGATGGCCAAGACCTCAGGCGAGCAGGATGATGAAGAAGTGTAGATTCAGTGAAGAACTAGCTATGACAGAGAGGAGGTCCTTGGGCTACAACCAGGTAGATAAAGGTAGGTCAAGATAAAGAGACAAGAGAGCGGGAAAGCTAGACTATATAGGTATTGTGGCTATGCATGGACCAAGATACATAGGGCGAAGGATTAGACGAGTAAGGGAATACACAGGGAAAGGAAGAGATGGAGATGAAAAGATAAGAGTGAGGCATGAGGAACAAAAGAAGAGAAGGGGACAGAGAGATCTGAGGGCTGGCCTTGAGGTGGTGATGCCAAAGGGTAACATGGAGGGATGACACAGCTAGGTGGTGACATGGCTAGACAATGACGTGGCTAGGTGGTGATGTGGCTAGGTGATGATGTGGCTAGGTGGTGATGTGGCTAGGCGATGATGTGGCTGAGGGGAATATGCGGTCAGGTGAGGAGTCAAGTGGGAGGGATACCAACTAGGTAATTGAGGACTAGAGGGTAAGAGCGAGGAAGGGGGAGCGGGAGGGTTGGGAGAGTCAAGAGTAAGACAAGGGGGGAGCAGGTGTTAAACAGCTGGAATCTCATAGCTGGAGTCCACTATCAGAAACTATATTTGAAGTAATGTAAGGTATGACATACCTAGAGTCCACTGTTAGAAACTGAGGAAAACGAAGACAGTGGACTCTGACTACTGTAGGAGTGAACAACAAACAAACAACAACAATGCACCATATTGTGGCATAGCAAACTAAGTAAGAATAACTGCACAAAGGTGCGCAATCACAGAATCTAACAGCAGGAGGGGTAGGATCGAGACGAGAAAGAAGAAAAAGGAGTGGGCTAGATCACATGCTCAGCAGGAATCGTAACAACCACCAAAGGGGTTGCCACCCTCTTTTTCCACAAAGTCTACCAATGCTTTGGACTTTACAATAAAATCATCTCAGACCAAGGACCCCAATTTGCCTCCTCCTTCGCCAAAGAACTCAGAAAACTCCTCCATTACAATCTCACCCTCTCCATCACCTACCATCCAAAAACCAGTGGAGAAACTGAATGAGTCAACCAAGAGGTGGAAACCTATCTTGGGATCTTCTGTGGTAACTCCCCCACCACCTGGGCTGATTCCATCACCCATGCAGAGTTCACCCACAACCACCATCCCCACTCTGTCACCTCCAGATCCCCCTTCTTCCTCATGATGGGATTTGAACCTCCTGCCCTTCCCTCTGTCCCCACCTCCTCCCACATCCCCACTGTAGAATCCTATCTCAAACAACTATCCACTGCCAAAGATGAAGCCCTTGCCTCCCACAAACTCACCCAACAGGTCATGTCCTCCAAAACTCGCCAACACTTCACCCCCTTTAAGAAAGGTGACAAAGTCCGGCTCAAAGCCAGAAACCTAAAATGATCTATAGTCAACCCGAAGTTCACCCCCAAACAACAAGGACCCTTCACCATAGTCCAAGTCCTCTCTCCAATCACCTACCAGCTTCATGTCCCTCAAACCTGGAAGATCCACCACACCTTCCACACCTCCCTCCTCACCCCCTATAAAGAAAATGACATCCATGGTTGAAGCTTCCCTGCCCCTCCTCCTGACTTCATTAATGGAGAAGAAGAATATGAGGTTGAAAAGATCCTTAAACACCACGACACCCCATCCTCTTGCTCCTTCCTAATTTGTTGGAAAGAATATTCCACCGAAGATGACTCATGGATCCTGTTACAGGCTAACATAAGCAAGTGCTATGCACTAGGATTACATTGTAATCAAGGACCAATTTTCATTTTTTATCATCCTTATGCTTCACTTTCTTATCTATCTCTTTCAGATGCTTTTATCTTATTCTTCTTAGAAAAGGGCAGTTAACTCTGTAAGGCCCAGCACTTATAACCATACAAGGGACACTATCAATTATCTTTTCCCTTATCTAATCATACCTTAGACCCATGGAGCGCTATCAACTCCACTATGGCTCATATCAATGATCTAGATGATCTTGATCTTTTATCTCATCTAATCTATTGGACTTAGACATTTTCCTTTTTATAGATCTTAGATCAGATCCTTATGCCCATGTTCCTAGATCAGATCTGTGATCTGATCACAAGGCTATGTCCTTTTCTTATTTATCACATTACTATGCTTCCATCTCACATCTCCTTGTTACACTTAACCCGGATAGGGCTGAGCATAGACCTTCGAGGTCATCCGCTTGCTCATGACTCGAGCAAAGGGAACACCGAGGAGGTGTAACGAATGAGTTGGGACTAAGACAGAGTGAGTCCATGGATAGGCGGCCAAGATCTCAGGCGAGAGTAGGGGTGAAGAAGCATAGATTCAATGAAGAACTAGCTAAGACTAAGAGGAGATCCTTGGGGTATGACTGTAGAGATGAAGGTAGGAACCATGGGGGTGAAGGTAGATCAAGGTAAGGATCTAAGGGTGAGAGCGGAGGTCTATATAAGGGGTTGTGGCTGCACACAGACCAAGGTACATAGGGTCAAGGGTAGTCTGTATAAGGAATACATGTGAACAAGAAGCAAAGGGCAGAGGGTAGTCCGAATGAGGAATACATGTGGACAAAAAGCAAAGGGTAAAGGGTAGTTCCAGAAGAGGGAACTCTTGTGGTCAAGAAGAGACGGAGATGAAAGGGGAAGACGGAGAGATCTGAGGATTAGCCTCGTGGTGGGACATGATAGAGGCGGAGAGATCCAAGGGTTAGCCTCGTGGTGGGACATGGTAGAGACGGAGAGATTCGAGGGTTAGCCTCGAGGTGATGTCGTGGTGATGTGGCAAGGGAGGGGCGGTGTGGTTAGACAATGATGTGGCTAGACGATGAGGACACGGTAGAGGGGGTATGCGGTTCAAGGAGGGTTCGAAGGAGGGGGAATACCGACTAGTTGATCGAGGACTAGAGGGTAGGATCGAGAATGAGAGGGTGCGGGAGGGTCACGGGAGGAGCAAGGAAGAAAAAGAAATGGGTTAGATCACGTGCTCAGCAGTAATCGTAACACTCCTCATGTTTCTCATTAGCTGCCACACCTTGTGTGATCAGCATGTATTTAATCTTCTTCTCATAGCCATAAGGCTATATATGCTTCTCTTCCATTCTTGATCCATGCCTCCTCTTCCTGTATTTAATTAGCTGCCACAGATCTGAATCTAGTAGATCAGATCTATCCACATGTATTTAATCTAGTATGAATTTATAAACCCAAGGAGCCTAGTGTTACAACTTGTTGGCAACTCCACTGGATGCTTATCTCTTTTTCTTTTCTTTCATACTTGTCTTTGCTTACGCTTACCTTGTACTTTAGTGTTCGGTCATTGAGCCTCGCCGAATACCCTTTCCTTCCTGTTCCAATTGCTTTCTTTCTGATGACGCGTCCTTTTCTTACTCATCCTGTATCATTGATGACACGTCCTTTCTCTTTGATGATGTGTCCTTTACCCTTCGCCCAGGCTTGGGCACCCTATATAAACTGCATGTTATGTGTGGTCCGGGTAGTGTTACGGATGGTCCGGGTAGGAACAGCCGTAGCCTTTCTTAAGTCTAGTACTGATGGTGATATGGACAATAGTCAATCTTGCAGAAGCAAGAGTGTTGTCGAGCGTGTTTAGGGATGTCGAGGTCTGGATATTGGACTTGGAGACGAGCCTGAATGAGGGCCTGTCAGACACGAGAGAGGGCGAGGTTGAGAGAGTCCAGAGTAGCTAGAGATCCTTCTACGCGAAGGCAAGAGGTCTCGATGGATCATTGGTCTTAGTGGGTCGTTCCAACTAAGATCAAGGAGGTTCTAGATGCTCGAGCAACTAGAGATGAAGACAGAGACTAGTATGTCTTGGAGGGTTCTGAGGTTCGAAGAGCGTCCACTCGAAAGTAGGATGAAGACTTAGAGAATCAAGGGACTCAAAGAGTCAAAACGTAGAATTCAAGATATGAAAAGAGGTCAAGATGGGGAGATCTTAACCGGGAAAGTACAAGGGTTTATATATACATTGGCCTGAGAATGATTTGTAATCAAAAGGAATGTCCTGGAACATCATAGAACAATTACTAATACAACCCATAAGAAGGAGAAAGAACATTGAGGAACATTCGTGTAAAGCGTGGGAAAGATTACCAAACGGGGCCGAAACAGCTGGTAATCGTGAGAGTTAAAGGAGACGGAAGTAAAGTGTAGGCATGGAATGGCAAGACAACGAATAAAATGTAACATTACCCCCTTACTAGTGTCAGACATCACTGATGTTGACCCTACAAATCCACAAAGCCGCCTGCGGGGAAGCCGGTCATGTTTCCCATGGCCTCGTCGTTGAAATCATTGTAGGAGTTATCAAACTCCGGAGTGGGGACGCAAGGGGGAGGCATGGAGTGATGATAAGGGCAAGGGGCGTGACGAAGGGAGGAGACCAATCTAGCAGGCATGGAGGGGCGGGGGCGGGAGGAACCACGAGACGATCAAGATGACCTGGATGTGGACGGGGCGGGAGGGGGAGTGGGACGGTGTAAGGGACAATTTCGCTGATTATGACCTGGACCCCATCGTCTACATGTGGGACACTCATAGAATTGATAGGCGGTTCGAGTGTGTCCCAGACGGTGGCAGACAAAATAGGATTCATGATAACGGGGGTGTCCAGGGTTAATTGGTACATTTCCATTGGATCCGGTCCACATAGCTTCCACTCGTTCAGCCATTCTTAGTTCAGCAGAATCGAGAGGAGAGGAAGATGCGGAGGGGGTAGTCGGGGTGGAGAGTACCAGGTTGCTAGTTTGTCCGAAGAAAGTAGGGATGGAATGTACACGTCCCACGATGCGAGCCTCAGCAAGGCATTGAAGATAAATGTCTAGATCATCCAGGAATTCTAGCATGCCCAGCTGGTACATAGCGATGAATAGGGCAGCTTCTTGGTCTCGTTGGATATCGGCTAGGGTTTGTATGAAGCAAGCAATTTGAGCATCAGGGGAGGAGGGTAAGTTGAGAAGGGCCATGCGGCAAGTTTGAAGGTAAGATCTAAATAGAGCAAAAAGAGGAGATCCCATGTCCAAATAAGATCCGATAGGGGCGGTCATGGAAGGGTCTTGTAAGTATCTAGTGAGACAGGAAATATCATCTTCAGAGGGGAAATCATCTCAGAGACGATGGGCGTAGATAGGGACATCTACGGAGGGAATATCTGTGGGGACAGTGGCGAGGGAGACTGGGGGAGTTGGGGTGAGGAGTGAGCCATATGCTGGTATTCCATCCTGGGGTGGCGGCGCATGAGGAGGGGTAGGAAGTATCGTCGATGAGAGTAGGGGAAGTGACAGAGAGGGAAGATTCTAAAGTATAGGGTAATTGGGAAAAGGAAGAGGGTTTGGAGGAAGGAGAGGGAGAGGGAGAGTCAGATTGGGAGTCATTGATGCGAAGGGAAATAGCCATGTTGGTGGTGAGAAGGGAGAGGGACTTAGGTTCTGAAGGCGGAGGGGTTTGCCTTTTTGTAGTCGGTTAAGACAGACTTTGCATTTTTCAAATCCCGTTCTGGGACCCAGGAGTCTTCTTCAGTGGAGTATCCTTTCCACCAGATTAGGTAGGAACATTGGCGAATGGAACCTCTGTGGTGTATGATCCGATCAATTTCGTATTCTTCTTCTCCTGCGATAAGGTCAGGAGGGGGTGCGGGGAAGTTTGGGCCATGTATGGGATTTTTGCGATAGGGAGATAATAAGGAAGTGTGGAATGTGTTATGGATCTTCCACGTTTTTGGGAGTCGGAGTTGGAACACTATCAGGGACAGTACCTTGGTAATGGTAAAGGGTCCTTCCCGTTTAATGGTGAATTTCGGGTTGGAGATAAGTTGTCGGAGGTTTTTAGCTTCAAGCCAAACTTTATCTCCGAGTTTGAATGGGGTGTACCCCCGACGTGTTCTAGCGGTCATGACTTGTCGGGCGAGGTCATGGGAGGCAAGGGCTTCATCTCGGGTGTGGGAGAGGGCTTTGAGTCTTAGTTCTATGGTGGGTAGAGAGGAATCAGATATTAGAGAGGGTAGAGCGCAGGGTTCATATCCCATCATGAGATAGAATGTGTTACAGGCTTAACATAAGCAAGTGCCATGCACTAGGATTACAGCATAATCAAGGACAATTTTCATTTTTTATCGACCTTATACTTCACTTTTCTTATTTATTCCTTTCAGACACTTTTATCTTATTCTTCTTAGAAAAGGGCAGTTAACTCTGTAAGGCCCAGCGCTTATAACCATACAAGGGGCGCTATCAATTATCTTTTCCCCTTATCTAATCATACCTTAGACCCATGGAGCGTTATCAACTCCACTATGGCTCATATCAATGATCTAGACAATCTTGATCTTTTATCTCTGTT
>JBBPRS010000390.1:0-17991 GCA_038093155.1 Boletus huronensis
CGTTGCGATTGTCGAGGACGATCCGCGTCTTCGACAGTCGCAACGGCGACGAGCTCATCACGATTGAGACTATTGGCATATATACCTTCACACTTTGCAATCACTCCCATGACTTGCGTGGTCAAACGACAGCGAAGAATCGGACAAATCCGATCCAATCGATTCTGAGACCCGCAGCGGAGACGGAGACATCCGTGAGGTGGAGCGAGTTCTCACGGGCTGCTCAGTTTGATTTTGACGAGGGTTGGCGGTCACCGCATTCTTCTCTTCTCTCCGTGTTGACGCTGCTGGAGCCACCCCACAACACTGTCGAATCGTACAAGGGCCTTCGAACATTTAAAAAATGGGTACAGACAAGCATCAGGAACGGTGACAAGGACCCGGGTTTGCACGAGCCCGACCGACTCATCTTGGAAAGTCGCGTCAGCCCGCCAACCATCGATCTCGTTCCCAGTCACCAGCGAGAATGGATGCCACGAATGAGGGACCTTCGCGGATGGCTGCAGGGCTCTTCCTTGATATACGATCCAATGCGGTTTGTCTGATACGTCATCTTGCGAGCGGTCGCGAAGCCCGTTGTGAAAAAAGAAGTTCGTTGTTCCTCCAACTTATATGCAGGGATTCATCAGACATTACAGCCCAAATCGTCTACCAAGGTTGCTAATTGAAAACATACGAATAAAGATGCTTCTCGGAGCGGAAAAGGCCCTGGAGATCAAACGGAAACAAGCACTTTTTCTGATTACTATGGACCACGTCACGATACCTCATTCCTATCAGGCGCAACAAGCAAATGATGTGTCTCATCCCTCCATTGATGGGGACATCTGACAGTGAGCGTGTCTTTCTCAGGCTTTGTTACACTCACAGTGAATCAGCATGAGCGAGAAACAGGCAAGGCTACCCTCAGATTTTCGCTCACGTTTCCCGCGTGGATGCTGTGCCTTTGGTCAGGCACAGAAGATAGGATACATTGATCCAGGTGATGCGATGTCATACATGTAGCCGTACTCAATTGTGAGTATGTGGACGTCGACCATCTTTTTCAGTTCGTGTCGCCTCACAGCACTTAGTGGTAGTATAAGTCCTAATGATCTCATTTATTATTTATTACTGAGGTCGTTATGATTTACTCGATGGTCACCGAGGGAGTTTATACGTACGCATATCTTGTGATTAAAGGACACTGTCTAATTGATTCAAGCCATTGCGAACCTGAAGAATGTCAACTAAGACGAGGGTCAGTGTGTGCGGTACGACGACGCGGTCCTCCCCATTCGATGTTTGTCTCGTTCGTCACGGATCCGAGTATCAAGTATGAGTGCTCAAGAACAGTACTGAGGCATGGACTGATTGCCACTTGTGAACAGGTACTCGCTAGTGGATGATTGAGTACTACAGTGATGCCTACGAGTCGTTGCGGGTCAAACGCCGAGTACCACGGTTCTAGGCATCATGATCACCGTCGCTCGAAGCGCAGTACTCTCAGCACCAAATTAAAACAGACCTGCGTATTAAGACGAATGAAACGTGATATGACACAGATCACTGACATGTTATACGGAGAAAGCAGCATACCTGACCGTCCAAAAAGAGAGGACAGTCCCCCTAACTCATCGTGAATGACAGGACAAGGCCTGCTAGGTGGCGACAAAAGGAATCACACCCATCCATGCCAAGTCGTCTGCTCCCTAGCCATCATCCTCTTGATGACCGGTGCGACTCCTCTGGCTGGTACGTTATACGCGGAGAGGTTATTCACAAAGCAGAGTCAGCCTTGTCATTGCCTCAGCGAGCGTCCGATTACTGGCATCGTCGACGAGGCTTGTGTGCGAGCACAATCCGTTTGAGCCTCCCCGGAGAGATACGTACGTAGGTCTGCAACGTCCACCCCTTTGACGTCTATAGTAACGATCACGAAAATGCCGAGCCTGCCCCATGCGAACGTGAATATGACGTGGTCCGAGCTTGGGTGGTGAACTGACATACATTCGTCACTCATCTTGTGGAGAGCATCCTTCTAGAGTATGAGCACCCCCCTCGTGGAATCTGCATGTGTTTTCTGCGCGCTATGTCAAAGGTGCATCTAATGCGGGCTGTACGCTCGTCGTGAACAACGTTCTCAACCGAGATATGATGAGTACTCGCAGGTCCAGAGAAGATTTCGCACATGTCGACTGGACACGGTCACCTGGCTCATGGGGATCCGACTCCTGAGTGACAATAAGCGCCAAAGCCAGGAGGCGCCTGCGTGAACAGACCCATATTGAGACCAAGGCAACGGAGCAACTTTGCGCGCCACAAGTACTAAGCCGAAACCCGTTCTTTCACCCTTCGAAGCGCGACGACTGTGTATGATTTGTGAGAATGTCGTCGACAAAGACTGGTGCGTAGCAATTCTGGGGAGTGCTTGTGCGATGCTGACAATTCAACAAGACCCAACACTAGCGCTTGACACCGGCTGCTCTGGTGGGGTGTTGGTAGTTGCGTTCCAGCACGATGGAATGCATCTTTTCGACGGGAGTAACGATGCGATCCGACGATGGCGACTTGCAGACGGTCACATGGTCAGAAAGCAAATGATATCCGCGGTGGTACGCGCCATTTCTGTGTCGAAGGATCAGAAATGGATGGTGTGTGGGACCCGAAATGGGGCAAGCGTGTGGGATGGAGAGATGCATGAAAAGGTCGTCGACGTGGAGGGCAAAAACGTGGTGTATGTGGTCGACGTCTCCCCCGATTCGACCAGATTTGCGACCGGGACTGGAGGAGGTGACAACACAGCGAGCGTTTGGAGCATCGCGACCGGGAAGAGACTCGTTGGCCCGCTGGAACATGATAGATATGTCACTGGGGTCAAATTCTCCCCAGATGGCGAGCGCGTCGCCACTGCCTGTGGTAAAAGCTCAATCCGCATCTTTGACAGTTGCAGCGGCGACGAACTCATCACCGTCTCGACTACCATATCATCATCCGTGGCAGTTAATCCACTTGCATGGTCAAACGACAGTCAACGAATTTTCGCCGCATCAGAAGACAAGAAAATCAAGTCTTTCGATGTTTCCACAGGGTCTCAGATTGCCGAATCACAAATTCTCGGTGATGGAGTCGAGTCGATCGCTCTAGCAGCCAGCGGCAAATTTATTGCTACCTATGCAGGCCCTTTCATCTCGTTCCTCGACACATCAACACTGGCTCAGATTACTCCTGTCATCGAGGATGGTGAAAATATAGATTCAATTACCCTCTCCCTGGATAACAGTTATCTCGCCACTGGACGAAATGACGGAAAAATCACCATCCGTGCCCTTAAAGATATTCTCCCAGACTTGTATGGTCCATTCGAGGTAATCATTCAGGCCGCTTCCCTAGTCCACCTCCCACATATTGACTTACACATTAGACATCTACTCACGAGGAACAACAACCACTCGAGACCCACAGTGGAGACGGAGATGGTGGTCTCCGCGAGGTAGCAGTTCATCCTTATGCCGCTCGAAGCGAGTTCTCATAATGACATAGGTCGAGGTGCCTTCGAGCACGCCCGCTCCTCAGTTCGATTTTGACGAGGTTGGTGATCTTTACATTCTTCTCTTCTCTTCGTGTTGACGCTGCTGGAGCCATCCTCGCCAGCATCTTCTGCCCATCTCCGCGAGGATGAGGCACCGCCAGTCAGCCCGGCAGCACGCCCAGAGGAACATCATAACACCGTCAAGTCATTCCAAGACCTTCGGACGCTTAAAAGGTGGCTACAGACAAGCATCAGGAACAGTAACAGGGACCCGGTTTTGCATGAGCCCGACCGACATTCTGGAAAGTCGCGTCAGCCTGCCAATCATCGATCTCGTTCCCAGTCATCAGCGAAAATGAATGCCGCGAATCAGGGACCTTCGCGGATGGCTACACGTAAACGCGTACCAGCGAGTGCTCTTCCTGGATAGACGATCCAATGCGGTTTGTCTGATACGTCATCTTAGCGAGCGGTCGCAAAGCCCGTTGTGAAAAAACAGGTTCGTTGTTCCTCCAACTTATATGCAGGGATTCATCAGATATGACAGCCCAAATCGTCTGCCAAGGTTGCTGATCGCAAACATACGAATAACGATGCTTCTCGGAGCGGAAAAGGCCCTGAAGATCGAACGGAGGCAGGCACAGTGCGTCTTTTTCTGGTCATTATGGACCACGTCACTATACCTCATTTCCTATCAGGCGCAACAAGCAAATGATGCATCTCATCCCTCCACAGGGGGGGTCCATCTAACGGTGGGTGTATTTTCCTCAATCGCGCATTGTTACACTCACGATGAATCAGCGTGAGCGAGAAACAGGCAAGGCTACGCTCAGGCTTTCGCTCACGTTTCCCGCGTGGATGCTGTGTCTTCGGTCAGGCAGAAACACAGAAGATGGGACACATTGATCCTGGTGACTCGATGCCATACATGTAGCCGTGCTCAATTGCGAGTATGTGGATGTCGACCATGCAGCTTTTTCAGTTCGTGTCGCCATGATTGAGGTCGTTATGATATTCACTGAGGGTGTTTATACGCACGCGTACCTTGCGATTGGAAGACAGTATCTAATCGATTCGAGCTTTTGCAAGTCTAAAGAATATCGACTATACGACGAGAGCGTGTGGTGGGACGTCGCGTTCCTCCCGGTTCGATGTTTGTCTCGTTCGTCCAGGATCCGAGTACCGAATTGAGGCATGGAGTGGTTGCCACTTGTGAACAGGGACTCGCTAGTGGATGATTGAGTACAGTGACGCTTACGAGTCGTTGGAGGGAACATCGATGAGTCGTTCCGGGTCAAGTGCCGGGTACCGCGGTTCCAGGCCCATCGCGATCACCGTCGCTCAAAGCGGAGAAAGCAGCACCGCCTCGATTGGCTCGTTACGACCCCCCGGCGATCGCGCCAATTTGCAAGAATTAACATGATAGTGGGGTAAGCCGGAAACAAATTGCTTACGTTGAGTTGAAAGAAGACGGCGCAGCACTTGCCGTAGGAGTCAACGTTGTTGAGGCTGCAGTGGACGCACGCAACGGGCGAGGTCGTTGTGGGTGAAACGATCGTCTGGTCGGTCACCGCTTCATCGAACATCATCCCGCTAAATATATTGTCACGATGCTGAAGAAGTCCTTGTTGCCGTATGATTTCCGTTAGTTATTGCCTTGAATGCTCAAAAGAGTGATGTTCAGAGTGTAGGAATTTGGTCCAAAAAACGTCTGTCGATCGTGAGGCTTGCGCATTGATACCCTGTGCGCCAGCCTGAAGAACACTATATGGTGATGCTAGACCCTGCAAGAATATCGTGACCTCGACATTCGATGGGAATAAGTTGATGGTTTCCTGTACATCATACGGTACTTAGTTCGAATAGTAAGTAGGTGGTGAACAAGAAACTCACTATTTGTAATTGGAACATTGAGATACATCGATACCGTTGGCGAGGATAATGGAAAGTGTTTCACCGCCCTCCTGGAAGGATCTCCATTTCGCACCGCCTGGGTTTTCTGGAATAAAGGAGAGAGGTGACGTTTTGATCGTTGATACAGGGCCCTGGCGAAAGACTCGGATACGAGAGCTAAAGACACTAGCAGTCTCTTTAGAAGCTAGACCGCATACAGTCCAGCCCTCGGTACCGTATGGATGAGAGGGAGGGATCAAGAGCACACTCTCTAGGAGGAGCGCACAAAGTTCACTGAGGAAGTGTTGGAGACCATATGACCATGGGGCATAGACTGCACCGAGGCTGTGATACCGTAGTCCTACTCACCGTCCTTGGCAACATTGTACGTTGAGGACTTACGTTTGATAGAGTTCGCTGCCTATCAGGGCTGCTCAATTCTTCGTGAGTTCATGTCATGTCAGATGATAAAGGCTCAACGTTTTCTTACGGATAAATTTTCAGAGGCAGCCTCAGGCAGGCCAGATACCGCGATTCATTACAATCGCGTCGCGAAGAACATGTACGGTCCGAAATCACCACATTAGGTGAAAACGGGGTAGTGCACAACTTTTCTGAGCAGTTGGAGGAGCTCTGGGCGCACAGCTACCGCCAGGGTAAGATACGTCAAGGTTTAAGGCAAGGATTACCTCAACCATACGTGTAATACTGGAGTGTTCACAACTGGTTACATACGAGAGTCGACGATAACACGACGAGGTGTGTGCCGCACAAAGTCCGCCTGATCGTACATACTGGGAGAACAAGTTCGAGGTTTATAGACCAGTCCGGCATGTGGTACGGCGCGGCTGAGTTTAAAGTAATTCAAAGTCCGAGACTCCATCCATCATGCACTCGGTAGATTCAGACGTGACTGAGATCGGACAGCAGTCATGTATGTAAACCTGTCTCTGTCGCTTGGCCACTCGAAAGTGCAGGGACCTCTCGCTTTGGTGGTCAGTATCCACTGGCAGCTTTCCAAGCCAGCCCTTTAGGTCTCTGCGTCTTAAGCATACCCCGGTCGAAGAACTTGGAAGAACAACAGCCCGGAACTTCTCATGATCCGTGATGAGAAGCGCACCCGGCTTGAGGGGTCTCGGATGCGTCTGTGTTGACCCGTTGCGGCCGGACACGTACAGTATCACATCAACCTCTATGGATGCAACCAGATGGTAGATTCTAAGGGAATATTATATTATTGTTTTCCTTTGGTAAACACTCGCATGTCCAAGGTTCTAGGTCCTGCCACAGCGGCTGCGCGTGATAACGAGGTCGCCAAGCTCCACGTTCTTGTCATTCGAGGCAATATGCAGTCAGGCTCTTCCACATTTATCTCAGTAAGTTTAATCGAGGAAATTTACATGCTGAGTACGTTGACTGAGTCGGCGCAGCCGTGTGATCGATATAGATAAGGTGCCGAGTCTGATCGCTAGCTTGATGGTGGCTGCATGCTCTCACCCGTTCTTTCTCCCTATGAACCGCATTGTCTCCGCGTTGAGCCTCCGGGTTCGTAACTGACACATCAGTGCACTACGCTTCGTTTGCCTAATCAGCAGCTCGTCTCGGCCAACGGGCAGCCCATCTGGATGCCTGACCCATAACGGCGATGTGTGGCTGTGTGACGTGTTCCGAAAAGGGGGTGATGGTGTGGGGAAAGATTTTGTGATATAAGCCGAGCACAAGCCAGCCAACACCCCTCAATCGATTTCTTTCCCCGCCATCATGGCCGAGTCTATCGAATCAGTCCCACTTCACCCTGTTGCCCCCCGTCTCAAGAACGGGTCAAAGACCCCTCATCTAGGCCCCGATATCGACGCCTACCGAGCTGCTCATGCGCTGACTATCGCTGACGACTCTGACGAATGGTGGGCAAAGGTCTGTACCGCTGATCATCCATCCGCATCAGGGATAAATGATGTTCTTCTCAGGTTGCACAAGAAACCTTGCACTGGGATCGTCCCTTCCACACTGTCAGAGCCGGAGGATTTGGATCAGGGAACATCATCTGGTTCCCAGAGGGGGCCTTGAATGCCTCTTACAACTGTGTCGATCGATGGGCACTCAAGTACCCTGACAGGGTACGTCACCGCACATGGTTTTCCTACACATCGTCAATTCAACTTCGATCTCTTCAGACTGCCATCATTTACGAGGCCGATGAGCCTGGAGAGGGTCGCCTCATCACGTATGCCGAACTTCTTCGTGAGGTTTGCTCGATTGCGAACGTTCTCAAGCGTCTCGGGGTCAAAAAGGGAGATACCGTCTCCATATATTTGCCCATGACTTGGCAAGCCGTCGCTGCTTTCCTTGCCTGCGCTCGTATTGGCGCCATACACTCTGTGGTCTTCGCCGGATTCAGTTCGGAAGCTCTTCGTGACCGCATCCTTGACTGCAGGTCTCGCGTCCTCCTTACGAGTGACGAAGGCCGTCGTGGCGGGAAAGCCATTGCCACCAAGGCGATAGTAGACGCTGCACTCAAGGACAGCCCTGGCGTGGAACATGTCTTGGTACTCAAGCGTACTGGAAGCGAAGTCCCCTGGACTCCAGGCCGTGATTTGTGGTGGCACGAAGAAACCGCCAAAGTCCCCAATTACTGCCCACCTGAAATCATGGCTTCGGAAGACCCATTGTTTATCCTCTATGTGAGCACAAGCGCACAGCTTTGATTATCTATACTCAATCTTTTCTTCACAGACCTCCGGTTCAACCGGAAAACCCAAGGGGGTCGTCCACACCACTGGCGGATACTTGCTTGGCGCGGCTTTGACCGTCAAATACGTTTTTGATCTTCACCCAGATGACAGGTTTGCTTGCATGGCTGATATTGGTTGGATCACTGGTCACAGTTATATTGTTTATGGACCACTTGCCAATGGTGTCACGACAACCGTATTCGAATCTACGCCCGTATACCCCACACCCTCGCGTTACTGGGAAACCGTGCAGAAGCACAAAATCACGCAATTCTACTCCGCTCCCACAGCCATCCGTCTTCTTCGTCGACTCGGCGCACAGCATGTCGAGGGCTACGATCTCACCAGCATTCGTGTACTGGGAAGTGTTGGGGAGCCGATCAACCCCGAGGCTTGGCACTGGTATAACGAACACGTCGGTCGCAAGCAATGTGCAGTCGTAGATACCTTCTGGCAGACAGAAACCGGATCCATTGTAATCACGCCTTTCCCCGGAGCTATCGAGACCAAGCCTGGGTCAGCGACTGTTCCATTCTTTGGAATTGAGCCTGCCATCCTTGATCCTGTGTCAGGACAGGCGAGTCAAACTATTTGCGTTTACCAACTTATTTCTCATTTACCAATCAACAGGAGTTGGCAGGGAATAACGTCGAAGGCGTTCTTGTTCTTAAGCGTCCATGGCCTTCTATTGCTCGTACAGTGTGGAACGACCACAACCGATACCTCGAAACTTACATGAAGGTATGCCCTCCCCATCTAGAAATCCATGTACGTACTGACGAGCTTTCTCGATCAGCCTTACCCCGGAGTTTTCTACACTGGTGACGGCGCTGCGCGTGACGAACATGGGTATATTTGGATCAAGGGTCGCATCGATGGTGAGATCATTCTATTCTCAGGTCGCTGGTGAATAATGTGAGAACAGATGTCATCAACGTTTCTGGTCATCGTCTCTCGACTGCTGAGATCGAATCCGCACTGATCTTACACAAGGGTGTTGCCGAGACTGCAGGTCCGTATCTGATATCGACATGTGCTCGTCTGGAACTGACACCCATGCACAGTCATTGGGACTGCTGATGAGTTGACTGGTCAGGCGGTGTACGCATTCGTCACTCTTAAACCGTGCGTATGTTTCTGGCACCAACGGCCCGCACCTAAATTAAACCTGATTCAGGGGATTCGCATACGATCCAAACGACGAGGCCGGTCTCTCAAAAGAACTCATCCTTCAAGTTCGCAAAGTGATTGGACCCTTTGCCGCACCGAAGAAAGTTCTCATTGTTGGTGATCTTCCCAAGACACGCTCTGGAAAGGCAAGTTAGTTCATTGTCGCCATCGAACAACTATTCAACAGCGCTCGTTTTTAGATCATGCGCCGTATCATGCGCAAGATCGTTGCCGGTGAGGGTGATCAACTTGGCGATCTTAGCACGCTCGCGGAGCCTGGGGTCGTTGATGTTATCAAGCAGAAAGTTGCCGAGAGTAACGCGAAGAACTGAAGCAAAAGTGTATGTTAATATTGTAGATTGCCGTCCTCTTCCTCATTTACTATGGTGTAATGGACATACCAAGAGCATGTTTCGTGTCATACCTAGAGGGTGTGATTTTGTCAGTTGGACGCATCGTTAATACAGGTCCCTTGAGTTGACGAGGTTTCCGCTCCTGGCTGGGCTGTTCGAGCAGTCGTCACCTTGTCCTGCGGCCACCTTGCTTGGACACTTACGAAGAGGTACATTCGAGATTTCCTGCACCTCCAGGCTCGTTCCCTTCCTCCCTTGTAATTATGCGCCGTGATCCACAACACCGAGAACCATCCCAATGCCAATTCCCAGTGCTCGGGCCCGCCTGCTCTGCCGTTCTCGAGCGGTAAACCGTCAAACCCCAAAGGGTGCCCGTGTTGGCTCGTGCGGTTTCCCTGGGAGTGCGACGCAACATTTCGGGTAATCATCCCGAGACGTGTGAATGGTGCCGCTCGGAGAACGAGGGGTATGGCACGTAAAGAGAAAGAAAGGATGGGTTTGGAAAGTCGAACGGATGATGGATCGTTGGCGATGCATCAGCCTTTCGAACGAGGCTCTGACACGTGTGCCAGAGAACCCGGCTTTTGATACTCGAGGTTTCAAAAAAAAAAAAGGGGGGGGGGATCGTTCGAAAGGGGGTCCGGTCGACCAACTCGATGCTTGTCTATCCCCATTTCAGACGCCGAAATTTAACGGTCAAAAATCCGATGACGAGGCCAAGTTTCCTGGGACGCGCGAATGCACGCGAATTCGCTTGCGGACGAGGAGCTTTGAGTGGGATGAGCTTTGTTATCAGCGAGCGCGGGGTGGAGTTTGGAGATGTACAGGTTGACTGGGGAAATATAGTGCGATGATATGGTGGTACCTTCTTTGGCGTAAAGCACAGCTCCAAGGAATGCGATGCCCTGGAGGCAAGAAAAGAAACCTATGTATGTTAACGGGGTGGCATGCTACACTTATCCAACATCGGCGAATGTTTGGGAGCAGCTGACTTGCAAGGCCACGGATCGTTGGAAAGCAAAGTCACAAGGCACCAAACTGATCCAGTTAAGCGTACACAAGACAAACCTCAAGCCGACAGGAAGTTTCCAACCGCTTTAAAGTAGTACTCTTTATCCTCGACAAAAGGGCAATGACTCTTCGCGCACTTGATCCACTTCACCTTGGGGATTCTCTCGAGGAAGGGCGCAATGACGAAATCCTGCGCTGCCTCCTCTGTACCATTAACAACGAGCGTGGGGCAAGTGATCGTGTGGAGACGATCGATGACGGACCAGGACTTTAACGTCCCTGTCGTGTTGAACTCCGAGGTACCAAGCCTAGTTCGAGAGTTCGCGGGTCAGCGGAGAAGGAATCGCATCAGTCGAGAACTAATTTCGACGTGCTCACATCGTCATGTACACCGTCGGATCTTCTTCCATCGTCTTGAACGATACCATCAGCTCCGTTGGCCAGGGAACGACCTGGCAAGTATGCTTGCTATAAAAGACCTGCAGCGCATCTTGATACTCTTTCGACGACGTCGTGCCCTCCCTCTCGTGCTTCTGGACCATATCCTGGAATTCCTGTGGGAACTTGCTCAGATACTGATGCATGCTCTCCTGCCAGAGCGCCTCAGACGGGGGTGCATTCGCAATAATGAGACGACAAAGGCCCTCGGGATGGCGCGCGGACACATAATCCGCAGCGAGCATACCGCCCCACGATTGTCCTAGCAAGTCAAACTTGCTCGCGATCCCAAGCTTTGCCAACAGATTATCGAGCTCGTCCATGAAGAGCTCGACTGTCCAGAACTCTTTTGGTTTGTGAGGGAGATGGGTAGACTCCCCGATGCCTATTTGGTCGTAGAAGATGACGGGGATGCCATGGGTGGTGTAGATCTCGGTGTGGGATATCAAGTAGTGGTGGGATATGCCTGGTCCGCCGTGGAGCACCACGAGGGGTGTGACGCCGGACTTGAGGTCACCGACGACTTTGTACCATGTTTTGTATGTCTCGTCGGCGACTTTGAAGTCGAGCGTGCCTGTAGTTTCGACCATTTGCTAGACTGTAAAGTCAGAGATGGTTATCTCGAGGAACAAGCTGCGTTCTCCCAGCATCGTGCGAGTGACTCTCAGCAGCGCACAGGGATTCGTGGTAACTTGCAAGGCTGGAGACTAATGGAGTTCCGAGCTTCGATTTCTCATCCAATTCGTGACGAAACTTGGAGCTAGAGAATACAAGACGAATCGGTTTTGCCCACAAGTCGGGTGCACAAGTCGGTTCCCACCGTCTCATCGGCCCTGGGGGCAATAAACGACTCATCCTGGGTCATATCGTGTCAGCATGACCTTCTTAGACTCCGAAGCGGGTTGACTAGGATGTTGGCTTCTAGGCCTGATCTCTCCTACTTATAAAAATGTAGCAAAGAGTAAGAATGTGAAGCAGTCAAAAGTTCAACGTTCCTCCGCCTTTTCCATTCAAGAGGTATGGCGACGCCGAGAAGAAGTCACTGTGCTCCAGCGCCTTGGAGTGCTCAGGTTGAAAAGATAGTATGGGAGAGGTCACGGGTAGGTTGTCTACTGCGAAAAGGTTGAAGGCAAACACTCACACATGGAACGCTGGTATTTAGTCGGGAAAGCCGAAGCGCAGGCGACTGGATAGACCCCTTTTGATGCATGATCCCGGATGGGATTGGGACGGGACGCGGATCCTGTTCAGTAAAAGATCGGTCGTACCCGACTTGGATGAGGAGGAATGTGCCTGCGAGTTCCAGGAACAGCTCCGAGAGGACGCACATTATCCAATACTGTTGGGAAGAACACAGATAACTCTGTCACTCCTCGACATCGCACGATATCAAGCGACGAAGAGGCGCAGCAAAGGTACGACCAATAATCCCATCCATTGTAATACTTCTCAACGCATAATTGCAGCGAGGTCTGGCCTCGACGATTTCGAGGTTATAAGAATTCCCAACGTAGTGTCCGTTTCAGAGGAAGACCCACATCTTGGGGATAGTTGGAGGTTGGGCGATTGGGAAAAAGTCGATGCGCTGAGTTTCAGAAGGACGTATTCTGAGGTTGCTCAGGGTTTGGTTGACGGGAAAGATCCTCCGAACATGCCAGGTTGCTCTCAATTCGCTCTGAGCCGTACCGAGGACGATTCTTGGGAATACCTATAGATTAATTTAGATATATAGCAAGGGAAACTGAGCCTAAACGGAGTCGTTGTCGACTCCCGAGAGTTGCCACTATGCAAAGATTGTCCCGGGGTAATGGTTTAGCTCCAATCCCCACAATATCCGCAACAATAATCACCCCTTCATGGCTAGCCCCCCCCGTGACTGCTAGGTGAGTAACCATCGAACGGAAGAACGTGTGTACAACAACTTTGACGGCTGGTGTCGATTTTCAGTAGACCCCGAATATCAAGCCCAGACTCCCGGAGAAGACCGCTTAGGCGACACGAACTCAAAGATCCACATGGTCGGTTTCAACATACTCATGATTCAGCATGGTATGTTTGCATAGAATCACCTCGATCGATGCGTGCCATCTTCAGTGCGTGAGCAAAAACATAACATGCACGCGGGAAACATGATCGAAAGGGTCGCGTTGATGGGTCCAGGGAAAATATGGAACGCGATGCATAGATAGCTATGAATTTTCCATTGGTTGCTAGAGCGATAAATTGAGGTTGTAGAGAACGAGTAATTCGGCGAGCTGGGACTCGGTGGACAGATCAAAAGACTTTAATTTTGTTGCGGCAAAAATTCGCTGACCATCCTGTAATTCCGGGCCAGTCAAAGGGTGGAGCAGGCTCAGTGATGGTATCGATGTGCCGTTTCGGTTATCGAACGTTTGATCCGGATCGAGCCGGGATGCGATGTGCCCCGAGTCGCCATTCGGACTCCTCCATTGACTGCATTGTCATGTTTGAGCGGACCAACGACTCTCTCCCTCATCTTCTTCACTCGCTGCGTTGTCAGGGAATCCAGTCCCGGTGGCAAACCTGGTCGAATCTGGGAGTCGTTATCGACTGGTCATCAAATTTAAGCCCTTCACGTCGACTACTTTTTTTCATCCATCTCTGCGTCCTCGTGAGTCCCACACACTATCCACTGGATAGTGTGTGAGACTCGCGAAGCCGCAGGCATGTGGGACGTAGAGCCTGAACTCTGGACCGTCTGCAAGTCGCCATCGTCGAATCCCATATGTACTTCCGCCTAAAAGATGTATACCATCAAGGTAGAATGCGACTGCAAGCGACTCACGAGCCTAGAGATGTGGTGTCAGATACCATTGTTGGATTCTTAGCATTCAACACAATCACTCCTGCGAACTGCTACGCACCGGTCTTTGCCGACGACATCCTCGCCGATGGTGTGCAGTCGTCGGTTTGTGAGAGAAAAAATAACAAGGTAGGTCGGTTTACTGGTAGGACGCAATCTTCAAGTTGCCTCTCTCGGTGTGGTCCGTTCACACAGGTGGCCCCTTCTTTCGCGTTTATTCATGCATCCCAGCTAGGTACATATCCGTCCGTATGTATGGGACAGGCTGGGCGCTCTCGAGCTCGCTCCTATGGATGTCCGACAGGTGGATGTCGCAGAGGTACGCTGCTCGAATAGTTACGCTCGCACATACGCTTCGTTGACACCAGCAATACCTTTAGATGCTCAACGAGTTTTCGGGTTCGCCAAGGGTAGACTATCTTACAATGGGAAGTCACAACGGAACGCCGAGATTGCTATCAAGTACTATGCTGAACTGGTGAGAACAGATCCTACCAATGCCGTATGCGGGCCAGTGTGATCGGGTGAACTTGAACATCGCGTTCTCATGCCTTTCCCTCTGAGTCAATATAGAATCCATGTATTCGAATAATCCGACGAACAGACAAAATCGACAACCCGGTTCACTCTCACAGTATCTCGATCGATGTTGATGACAAACGTTTACGTGACATGTTACCAGTACGTTTTCATCCCCTCGTAGGGTTGGCTGGACCATCGACACCGACGAGCAGATCCTCGGTGTACACGGATTACACCGTGCGCAGGGAAATCATTACCGCACCCCGTACCCGTACTAGTACCTGCGCGCTGTGACCAAATCGCTGATAGTTGTGGCTGAGCGTTCTACTAGTAGTACTAGGCGTCAACTCTGACCGGGTCACCACCAACATCCGTGTAAACTCCACCGTGTGTGCGGGTGGGCAGTATCCGCGGGTTCGACCACACTCGTACCCGTCGTACCCGTGACAAAGATAGCGCAGTATCACCCGCACCCGTGTGCAACCCTAGACGATCGGGACAGACAGATAGGAATACATCCTGCGATCATCGTGATCCGCCCTTCTTACTCACACATCCTCACGTCCTGCAAGCGGCAGACTCAGATGATCGTACGATCTCCCACTCTCGATCAAGATATTCCTTGCACTAGTCTATATGACCGACAGCGAATGATCCCGAGTCGCTGTGCTGAATCGACACCCTCTTCAGATAGCCATGGATGTATACTATGGTGTCGAGCGCGTGAGTACCTTGGGCTGAGACCTCGCATGTTGTACGAAACGCATCGCATACGACGCACGGCTTGCGACGACCTCTCCCTCCGATACCCCTACTTCGAAAAGAGTAGAGATCGCTGACGAGCTTGCAAAGGAGCGTTTACGGGTCGCGTCCTCGATGCCTGGTCAAAAAGGTGACTTGGATTGCTGTTCCCTGACCACCTCTCCGGGGTGTGGCACCCTTGTACGTTCAGCCCAGCCCACCACCATTCCTTCAAAATTCATGACGCTAGCCCGAAAAACGCGTAGCATGTGACATGATTGCACCTTGTATTTGATACTGCGGACAAATAACATTTATGTGTGATATACGCGCGTACTGCTACTGAGCCCGGGTACCAGATGACAGATAGTTCTTACTCGGCCTGCCAGCTGTCATCGCGAACGCCCTGGATCACCTCAAGTTGTATCTCTTCGTCGCCCTGGGTCCTCCGCGTCTCCTGACCCCTCTCGCCCTCTCCGAACGTGACCGTAGGCGTCTCGACATACCGAGTTGCGGTTAAATGTGACGGCAAACCAACCGGAGTGCCAATGCCTTGCAAGCGGCAATCCACGTCACGTTGATGCATTTCGCGAATGTTGAAGACAAACCGAGGCATGATAGGAATCATAGTTATGACATCGATCACGACTAGTTGCCAAGCAGGTGAAGTCGGATTTGTCAAGCCTACCGCGTTTGCCATATAGTAGATTAAAGTCCTTGTTTAAGGAAAGATCGTCAGTGACTCGTTTTCGTGCGGGAATTTAACATAACGAAGTGGAAGGTGAAGATGAACGAGCAGGATACTGGAAAAGAAACGAAGAGAGACCTACACGAAGAAATAAATAATACCCTCCCTGACAAGCAGATGCATGTACCGGTTGAGCTGCCATTGCTTCGTCACCATGTACATCGTACGCAATTCCGTTAACGTGGGGATGATGGCGAGAACGAACAGCAGAAAACCTAGAGTGCAGCTGAAAATGATGCTAGTCCTGAAGATGACTACATTGAGTGTGTGAACACAAAATGAGAAGCTGTGCCCTTGGATGTCTGTAACTGAAGGAAGCAGCAGCAGGAGAAGAGCGCCATCTATTCAGGATGGTATTCGTCGTTTCAATCGCAAGGCGCACCGGTGTAGTAGGTATCAACATTCATCAAGAGGCCCACATTGACGAACCGAATGATGATTGTAGGTATGTAAACCGAGAGGAGGACGCCAAGGATCAACCTAGATTGACCCCACATTGCATAAACACGCATAAGCATCAAGACTATAATTGACGTCAAGACGGAGGGAGATGCGTTAGAAAACATGGCGACTTACAATCTGCAGCAGCGTAGAACACCAAGATTGTGCAGGTGGCCAGAAGAAACATTATAGTGCCTTGAGGGTATGCATGTCTCATTCGAGAATCATGAAGGGCTGTAGACAACTGTACTCACAGCTATGGAATCATTAGTAATGGGGGGTTTACAGAGGAGCGCAAATGAGTACATCTATCGCAACGGGGGATTGTTGTTAGCAACTGATCGGACTGTGCACAGTAGAAAAGCTAACCATTACAAGGCCGGGAACAAAACTACTGATGACTTGAGGTGTTTGTCAGCGTAATCGGCGTCGACTTGCATTCTCGAACATACCGAGCGAACCGCAGCTTTTCCGTGAATTCAGCGTTAAACATGTTATACACAACGTATCGTGGTGGAAATAAACTCACACAGCGGCACAAAGACCAAAATAACGGACCTGTTGGAACAGTCAGTTTGAAACATACATAAAGCCAGACTCTGCAAGGCTTTCTACACACAACAACGAACAGCGTCGAGACCCAGGTCCAGGGCCTGCACTGTCGTAATATGATAAGATTTAAATTGGATATGAGACTGCAGGAAAACTTTGAATAGCTGACCCAAATGTACTCTATCTTTGCAGATGGTTAGCGACGAGACAAGAGGTGGAGAAACAACGCAAATACCTCTCTGTCAAGGGTGAGGACTGCTAGTAATTAAACGATAGTGCAAATGCCATTCCGATGTGAAGATTTGTGTGCCGCAAGAAATGCATCACTTAACTATAATCATAGCCAACAACAGTGACCAGGACAACTGCGTTGACGAGTCTGATATGAGAATAACCATGGACCACAATTACGACTAGGGCTTACTGGATATGTAGTCATTCTGTTGGAAGGTCTGGAAGATATGGAGCAGATTGGAAGACATAGTATGCAAGTATGGTGATATCTGAGAAGAGAAGGTGCAGTAGGTAAAGAAAAGACGAGAAACAAGATCGTGTTATGGTAGCATCAAGTTGAAATTGAGGACTAGTAACTAAGTGCTTCTCCGAAGATCCAGCATTCGAGTGCCTAGTGATCCTTGATTTCCTTTTTTGTTCGCTCAAACCACCGTTTCGAATTCAAGCTCCGCCGAGTTACTTGGGTTTAATTCTATTTATCAAGGTCTCTTTCGCGCCCATTGGCCGTAGTACCTATACAGTTTCTTTACTTGCTAGCCTCGTCACAAATGTGTTAATATCGCCCAGTGATGGAGTCGCGCCGCCGGCGCCATGACTCGTTTTTGTTCGCTACCTCTTGCGCGAAAAGACCAATTCGACCTTTTCACACTCCACAATCAGGCTCCAATGCTGCCGGAAGGTGAGGTGAGGTGCAAGGTGCAACATCTGCAAAGGCAGACGATAACGTTATCGCTTCGCGACGGTTGAACAATCCTTTCGCAATTAGCGAGCCCTCTCATTGGCTGATGGGCACTTAACCGATCCTAAAAAGTGTCTTACAG
>JBBPRS010000391.1:0-17971 GCA_038093155.1 Boletus huronensis
GTCGTGTGGGAAAAAAACCTCGCCGGCCGGATGTCCCGGGAAACGCCGGATACAAGGTGTACGGTACAGGACTACTTCCGTCTCCGGCCCGCCCGCTCCGCCTTTTCCGTCCGTCGAGCCCGCTGCTTCCGTCGCTCGGCGTGTCGGGCAGCCTTGGTCTCATACCTGACCTTGCCCTTCCTCTTCTCTCTCCCCGGCCCTGGCTCTGGCGCCGATTCGCATGCAGGTGGTGGTCCAACTGTAGACAGATCAAAGTCTTGCACCACCGTCACCGTCGCCAGTTGCTCCTCTCCCTCGTACTCTTCCTCCATCGCCTCGCGTTCGCTGGTCACTCCCCACTCGTCCCCGTCGTCGTCTGTTTATCCACGATCAGTACGGTACAAGTAGAATCGCGATTCGTACCTGCAACGGCCCCACATGCCCTTTCAACTTCGGCGGCATTCCGCGCGGCCCTTTCCGCAAGAGCACGACGATGCTACGGCACGATGAGAAGCGTAAACCGGCGAAACAGGGATGGCACCTCTCGCCGCATCTCCAGTCTTTCCTGCTTCTCCCTGAGCTGTGCCTTTTCCTTTGCCTGCTCGCGTCGCGCGACCTTGCGTGTGTGGAACCCCGTCAAGAAGGATCTGCCGCGGGTTGATCGCGTGCACGATGGAAAAGAAAGGCACCAACCTCCGAGCCTCCTCGTCGAATACGATCTCCTTTATCTGTGCATGCTTTGCGCGTTTTTTTGCGGTGATGGCAGACCGGGACTGGGTGAGGACGGTGATGTTGTCGGCCATGGTCGGGTCAGCGTAGCTCAGTGCCAAGTAGGTCGGGGTTATCCGATGCTTAGATAATGGAAGGATCGACTACTTGGGAACGTCTTCCATGTCCGGATTCGTTATAAGGCTCGCTCTCAGGCGAGACATATCCCGCTCCTTTCTCCCCCTCCTCCTCGTCGCCCACCACGTCCTCCACCGACAAACGATGCCCGCACTCACATTCCCCGACCCGTCTCCCTCCTTCGACGACCCCTACAATCTCCCTTTCTCCCGCGACCCTCCCAACCCTTACCCGCGCCCTTCGCCCCCTCGCCCTCACAGACATCCGCACGCTGTCTACACCCACGCTCATTTCGATGGCAGCGGTAGTCCCCCTCACTATGACAGACTCTACTCCCCCTCTTTATCGCCTCACTTTCCCGCCCTTCCCCATTCATCAGCCATGGTCACCCGTTTCGCGCTCCCTCAGGCCTCCGCGAACTGGCAGTCCCATGTCCCACTTCTTCACCACAACCCCTATCCTCCCCCTCAACCCCCTCAGCTCGTTCACAAAGTTTGGATCCTCGACTGTAGGTCCTGCGGCACATTCCTAACAAATCGTGGCATGAAAGCAAGTCTTCTTCCCCTATCGTTCGACGAGTCCCCCCGTCCGAAAACTGAACTAAACTTTCAGGCTGTACTGTTACTCAGACCCAACGTCTCTCTTTTTTCTACCGACGCCCTCCCTGTAAATTGTTCTGCTTACTCCACAAATCCAGATGCGCTCCACCCACCCCCTTGTCGTCCTTCCACGGCTCCATCCGCCCCACGTACCTGCGAGTGCCTCACTCAGACACTCTGTTGCCATACTTGTGGTACCGCTATCGGCTACATGATCGTGATTCCCGTGAGATTTGACCAATCGAATTGTTTACACTCCATGGATACACCTTGACCCTGATTCGATTAGTGTTCCAGGTGTACATCTTCAATTTCCGCAACAAACCGTGCGACTAACGGCCACCGGTTTGTTTTCCACTCGAACGAAATTATTGCCTCGGAGCGATACCATATCCCCGATGAACCCGGTGTCCTCCCCATCGAGTATCCCACACCACCACCTCCGCCTTCATCCCCGCCGCCGCTTGCACCTGCATATCCTGCCATTTTTCACTCCGCCGACATGGTGACACATCAGCGGCCCAATAGTTCTGTGCCTTTACAGGCGCTCCAGGCGCTCCAAACGTCATCCCCGTCGTCAAGTTCCGATGATCTGCCCTTTCCACAATCGGAATCACCAGACTCGGTTCTCACTTCTCCCCACTCTTCACCTGACTTGCTCCCTGCTGTCCCTCCGACTTCGCCTCGGCGATCTCATCGACCCCTTTTGCAGACTTCGTTTCCGCATAACCCCGTCCCTCAGACGCTGTCGGAGACAAGAGGGGCAACCCCTGAGCCTTCCCCTCGCAAGCTCAAGGCGGGTGACGTACTCTATTGGCACCATCTTACGAAGCACGGCGAAATTCCGGGGGTCGAAGAAGATCCGCGTGCTAGGATACCGAACCAACGAGATGCGCTCAAGTTTCTTGAACGGTGAGAACGTTCGGATCCGCGGCACGGAACACCTCTTTTCACAGATAAGCGATGGGGACGTCTTAGAGAAGCATCCTGCATGATATATTCACGACAATTGACGCAGCCGACCACACCACACACGATCTTTTTTGGCGAGGATGGTTTTTGTTATCTATTTCAATCAAATGTTCCAACCCACTGTGCATTTTACGATTCTCATTGAATACCACGATACCCTCATCCTGTTACTATAGTTGTTAAACGTGGACTTGTTACACATTTCACTGGTCACTCTATCCTGACATACTATTTAGACCCTGTCCAATGTTTTCTCGCAGGAAAATTCGGTTTGTAGATCTAGGCTGTACATGGGATAAATGCCACGGGTTCCGCTGTGATTGCCAATATGACTCCCACTCGAAGGAAAAAATGAAAAGGCGACGTTCCGCTCCACACTCATGTGCATGAGCCCTGTGGTTCTTGGCCACTTTTGTGTAGTGATTGCCAGTGCCGATAAGGTGAGCGGAGAAATATCGGTTGGTATATGATTCATCCCTGTCTCATGGCCCCACGATTAAAGCACACTTGAAGGGACGGTCAAATAGTTTGTCTCAAAACACGTTTTGAGCCATGGCATCCTACCTAAAGGTTTCGGGGACCAAGATCGTCGACAGGGATGACAATGAAGTCATCCTCCGCGGAGCTGGTCTGGGCGGGTGGATGAAGTACGTCCCACCCAACGTGTCGAGCAGGGTGCTTATCACCTCGCGCAGCATGGAGAACTTCATAGCCGGTTACCCTGGTTGTGAATTCCAGATCCGCGCTGCCCTTGCAGACGTCGTTGGCCCCGAAAAGTCCGCGTTCTTTTTCGACAAGGTATGTATGCCTGTGTCGCTCCCACTGCAGCGAGGACCGAATCGGACAACGATTTCTTATTCTTCTGCTTGTCTCGCTGACAAGCGTCCGTCTCTCGCAGTTTTTGGAGTATTTCTTCCAAGTGGAGGATGCCAAGTTCTTCAAAAGCCTCGGTTTGAACTGTATTCGCTTGCCGTTCAACTACAGGCATTTCGAGGGTGAGCTCTCGGCAAAAACAGTTGACCCTGGAGCCTCTTACCGATATCTGTCCCCACAGATGACATGAACCCCCGCGTGCTCAAGAAGGGGGGCTTCAAGCACCTCGATCGGGTTATCGACCTTTGCGCCCAGCAAGGCATTTACACCATTCTTGACCTCCACACCGCACCCGGGGGACAGAACACGGACTGGCACTCCGACGCTGGCACTCACATCGCCAACTTTTGGATCCACAAGGACTTTCAGGACCGTACGATCTGGCTGTGGACGGAGCTCGCGAAGCACTACGTCGGGAATAAGTGGATCGCGGGGTACAACCCCCTGAACGAGCCCACAGACCCGACACAGACGACCGTCGTCAAGTTTTACGAGCGGGTGTACGACGCGATTCGCGCCGTTGACAACGAGCACATCATTTATTTTGATGGCAACACGTTCGCCTCCGACTTTTCCCACTTTGGTGACGTCCACGAGAAGTGGGTGAACACGGCGTACTCGATTCACGGTAAGAGCACTCCAAGCGATCTAAGCTGACATGACAGACTCGGCAGCATCTCATTTGCCATTCTCGTTCTTGCTTATAGATTACTCCGTCTTTGGTTTCCCTGCTTCTAGGGAGAAATATGTCAGCAGCGACGGACAACGCAGGAGGATGACGAGGAGTTATGAAAAGAAGCGAGAGTGGATGGACCAGCGCGGTCTTTGCGTCTGGAACGGTGAATGGGGCCCAGTCTACGCTCGCAAGCAATACGACGGGGAAGCCACTGAAGCCATCAACGAACAGCGCTACCAAGTCCTCAAAGACCAACTTACCATCTACAACCAAGTCAGTCCCTCTCCGTGCTCGTCTAATCAATCGGCCAGTCCACGTCACTAACTCCGATATCCATGGTCGCAGGATCGGTTGAGTTGGTCGATCTGGTTGTACAAAGACATTGGTTTCCAGGGCATGGTCTACGTCTCGCAGGAAACCAAGTACATCACGCTCCTCAAAGACTTCCTCGCAAAGAAACACCGTCTTGCCGTGGACGCATGGGGCGCGGATACCACCTTGATCGAACACATCTACCAGCCTCTGATCGACCACATCGCAAAGGAAATCCCACCGGAAAACCAGTCGCTTTACCCCGCGCCCGTCTGGAAGATGGTTGACCGTGTCGGTCGGCTGTCGCGTAGCATTCTCGTCGCAGAGTATCTTGTAAAAGAGTGGGCGGAACATTTCCGCGGGAAGAGCGAGGCCGAGTTGGACGAAATCGCGCAGAGCTTCAAGTTTGGGAACTGCTTGCGTCGGGATGGATTGAACGAGATTCTCGCTGCCAATGCAGCACTGGTTGCCGGGAAATGAGCATGTATTATAGTATATTTTATACTTTGCACCTGCAGCGGTATGCACGTATGCATGATGAGAGGAGAGGCACGCTATGTGAGTGTGTGCATGGAGAAGAGACAGACCAGACTGAAAGACAGACCATGTACGGCCATTGCGGCGACGGCCAGTCTCGGTGTGCACTCAGCCGTGGTTGTCGAAGCAACGTCCGCGGTAGTACGCGACGTACGCAAAACACTTCTGAGACGTGACTCATGTGGGGACACTGGGGAGTCGGACGCGCGCGTCAGTTTCACATTCTACTCAATCGTCCCAGGGCCGTTGTCCACGCGGGTTGCTTCGCCTGCGCAGATCGAATGGTCGAAGCAGCGGCCGACACCGGGGAAGACGTTTCGCGGTGAAAACGACCTGACGAAATTCCGTCCAACACACCGTTCACTTCGAGATATCTCCATCAACGCTCCTAATGTCACATACATACACGCATTCCCTAGTAGTTTGGTGTAAATGCTGGCATTTACCCCCTCGCTGTTCCTGTATACTAACAACACAGTGTAGCACCAAGAACACGCAGTCCGAGGGTCCAGGGAGGAACAAGACTCACATGAGTGAGAGCGTGCTGAGAAACATTTCCATGTTAACATTAATTCAAAATTAGACCTATGGACAAACCCATAGGAAAAAACGAACGACACTGCTTGTTGAGATTTACAAGCATGGTGTGGCTAGACACGTATGATGAAATGCATCGTCATGTCACTCGTGTATCGGGATAGGATCAATGGTCGTTTTGGGCTAGGCGAGCCTCTAACCAGTCCACGAAGCAGTCCAAGGGATCTACAACAGGCCGGGCGTATATCTCATCCAAGATCCGTTGCGCGACGACAGGACCGCATTGCTCCGCTCGCCCAAAGCCTGCCAGGAAGTCTCTGCGATAAGCGCCCTCCGAAACGTCGAAAAGCGCGGCCACAGTACTGATTTGAGGGCCAGGGACACTTCCAAAACAGTGCGAGCGTAAAAGCACCGGGAGAGCAATCAAGGTCGGGAGTTCGTCCGTGAGACCATGAATTTCATCGGCCATCTCCTCCACTGTCTTGTTAACCTCAAAGAACGGACCATCGGCAACCTCAAGCAACGACATCAATGCTTCCAATTGGACAAAGGCCTCGTCCACCGCCTCGCGAGCAACTTGGGTGTGAGTTGGACGAGGGAAGTGTGAGAAAATTTCGTACAGCGCCTTCGCGTCGGCTGCGGTTGTGGACGTGATTACTGGCGACGCTGGTCGCGAAGAACCACGTTTCAGGTTGAACAGCCCAGTGGGAGAAGTGAGCGAGGATGGTGTATACGGGCCTTTTTCAGCGAGTACCACCCTTTCAGAACTTTGGATCGTCATTGGACGGTGTGATAACGCGACAAGTGCCTGCCACACGATAGAAATCAGGAACGAGGCAAGCAATGTATGCGGGGGGTAAGTGCTCGCATAACGTGCAAGTGCTCGGCCGTATACGGGAACTGAGGACTGAAGCACAGTGATAGAAGGGTGAACAGATCCCCTCACGTTGTGTGGGGTCGTTTTAACAGGGATTTCTAATGCATCAACGAGGGGGATCAATTCCTCCTTAATTCCTGTGATCAACGGGGTAATGACGCGACCGATGAGGGAAACGAGCCCTGCACGTATGGGCTTCAGTCCATCTCCACGATTGTCGGTGTCAATGCCTAAAGCTATATCATCGAAACTCGAAAGCAGTTCTCCAGCAAAGTCCGCGATGGCTAGTGCATGAAGCTGGGTTGCATTTGGAGTCGGTATCTGAAGAGTGGGTGCTGATGGTTGAAGAAATGAAGTGGAGGATAGAAGGGGTAGAAGGAGAGCTGACAGATTGTTCAAGACAACAGATAGAGGCTTATGGAGGACCCGCAGGATAGCCCTATACAAGTGCCTATTATCACGTGCCGCTTGTAATTCACTGAAAATGCATTAAGCGGAGTGAAGACGAGCAAGCCGGGCTGCAACGTACAAGGCAATTAATGTACCCAGAGCGCGGCCACGGCCAGTGGGGATTGGACGCCTACCACCGAGCAGCTCGTTCGGTAGGGAAGGGCCGGACGGGTGAGCGAGTGCTTTAGACACAGCTTCATTCAGTCGAAGGTCGAGCGCTTCTAGATACGATCCATCTTGCATAAGAGAAGCGCGACTGGGAGAAGTTGCTGGTGTCGGGGAGGAGCGTTTAAGATTGCAAGGAGTTCTCTCTGTGACCACAGATAAGTCAGGGGGAGTGGAGGGGGAGGGAGAACCACTGGTGGGGCGAAAGATGGATGGGCTCTTGAGTGTGTAGATCATTTCAACGATGCTACCAAGTGAACTGTGGTCGTCGAGAAGTACCGAGAGGCAAGGGGAGCTATTCCATGAGCCGGAAGACGGGGCCGAGGGTGACTACAGGTTGCGGGGGAGACAGGACTTATGGAGGATGGTCCGTGTCAACAAGAGATACGACAAGTGGTGCGAAGCGAACAAGGTGGAGGATTAGGCGCCAAGTGCTGGGTGGGTTCAGATAATGAGCCTCTGAGCCAGCGGGGGAATAAAAGCACGAACCTGCAATATTGCGAGTGCAAGACCATAAGTCCTTTGAAAGTTGTAGAAAGCTTGCTGAGGTGTTTCTCAGAAACCGACTGGAAGAGACCAAGAGAGATCCTTGTCAAAAGTTTTAGCTCGTCCCGATTTCTAGCTTGGACCGGTCCCACGCTGGCCCCTATCACATGTTGTTGCACTACTACCATTACAGACATACTCTGCTCACTCGCTGATAATCGTGTCCGTGCTCGACCTATCTCTAGATGTCTTCCATCAACCTCTTGATAGAGGTGCGCAGCTCCAAGTCGTTACAACGTAAGCGCCATAGACAACTCTCGTCTTCCCCCTCCCGCAGTCGGAGAGTTGCATGCTGCTGAGCTTCTGGGCCCTGGACTAGGACCTTGAGCTCGCCTGCAGGGATAACCGAGGTGAGTCAGAAAAAGATTCACACAGGATCCGCACGCGCCTTCAAACGGAGGTTGATCGGTAGCGATCACTCTCATCCGATACTGCAACGATTGCAACAGGCGCACAATCATGTCCAACGAGGCTTCACACCAACCTCGGACATTTGCATCTTTCATAGAGTCCCACGCAGCCCTGAAATCAGTGTCTGTCGACACTTCTTTTGCAGGTTCTGCAATGAACGGGGAATCGAGCGCGATAAGGTCCACTCGGGATGCCTATCATGCTGAATCAGATCAGACAAGCACCGCCCGAGTAACGTGACGAACCAGGTCATCCTGCGGTGGCTGCGCCACAGGCTCAAGTATTCTTCCGGTCTATTTTTTTTGAGCCACCGGCGGAGGAACGACCAGAATGATCCGTACCTCAAGTGCATAGAAGGGACTCTGGGCCGCTGCCAGTGTCAGCTCCCCCGGAGTGATAGTCTTGGCAAGCTCATTCAACGAACTTGACGTGTCACTTGCACGAGATAGGCTCCTTGTTCTGCCCTCTGCGCTTGAGACGGAACCCTTTTGTCGCCGTGGGCTGGAGAGATACCTAAGGCTAGGGACAGGTTGCGGAGCTGCATAAGCATCGTATCGCAACTTTCTTGTAGATGCTGCCCCTCGAGAAGGCGAGAAATCCAACGATTCTTGGCGCCCCGAGGATCCAGGTCGGGGGGACTGTGGGGATGTGGTATTTTGAGTTGACTGATAACTCGTCAACGCGAAAAGGAAGTCGGGCAGCTTGTCCACAGTCAATGATTTCTCGCCACCAATAATGATATGTCAACTCACAGAAGACGACGATGCCCTCGAAACAATCTCGGCAAGAACACGTCGCTGGGTAGACAATGTCAAGAACTGATCACATCTCTGGTATTAGAAGTCAATGTACAAGACCACGTCACGTACGTTGGACTTACTCTACGGAGATAAGCGCCAGTGTGTTGCGACAGTCGACGGACAGCAGCTGTAACTTCTCCAGGGACCTCATCACACTCGACAGATAATCTCAGCATCGTGAGTAAGCATGCGTCTTGAACAGATGCTTGAAATGGTCGTCAAGCTAGTTTCCGCACAAGCTGGTTAACTCACGAGCGTAGGAAACCAGTCTCGCTGCTATACCACGGAGCATCTCCGCAGGTGATATTGAGACCTTACCACAATACTCGCATACGAGGGCAGAAATCACAATCATGAGTGTTGGTCCCACGCACACTTCCGGCTCTGCCAGAGATACAGACAGCGCAGTAACGCATGATATCCTAGAAGAAGTTTCTTCTTCGAAAGTGTCAGGCAGGCCTACGCTGTATGGTGAGTGGAGCGTACTTTCCCGGATTCCATTCAAGATCCACTGAACGCTGAGGTCGAGGACCGGAAGATCTTCTGTCGGGCCGTGCTCTCTCCCTTCAACCACTGAAAAGAGGTCTTTCAAACGCCTTGCATATTGGTCTACGTCACTCGCATCCTGCATGTCGATGACTTCAAGCAGACGTGAAACGTATTCATTTTTGTCGGACGGAGAGAGCGATGGCGACAAGTTGTGCAGAGCCTGTGAATAGTATATCTCGACGATAACTGGATCGACAGAATGGAGAATCTTGAGTGTCTGGTGGTAGAATCTGTCAGCACACCTATTGATACGGCTTAAGGGTGTATCACCGTCTTTCTGATCAACCTATCCGGCGAATCGAGAAGCCTTATAATCCCCTGAACCTCCCATTCGTCTAAAATGGCTACGGTGTTGGGATGTGTCCCAGCCCAGATGCTGGGATCTAAACAGCTCAAGCAGCACACAAACAAGTACAAGTCATTAGGATCCCTGGAAGAGAGAAAATGGCGGATGCTAGTGACAGCAGTGGATGACAACCGAGATTCACAGAGTTCCTCTGGACTGACGGTTGCCAAAAGCATAAAGGCCTCGCGAAGTACAGCTGTGCTGTGTTCAGCCGATGTAACAATAACGTATATGCTCTTACCTCGCATTGGAACTTTCGACACGCGCTTGATGACATCGAGGACGACGGGAACACTCCCTGGCTCGAGTCTGATGGTGCGTTAAACCCACGTCGTAAGGTAAAGGTAGCCTGCGCACTAACTTCATCTCGCCCCCGCGAAGTGTCCGCAGGATGCCAAATACAGAGCTTGGTTCGCCAGACTCGCGATACTGATGTTGTAATTGGGAGTTCAGAAGCTTCCCAAGAGATTCCGAGTGTTTGAGCTTGAGATGTGATTAGAACAGGGAGGAAAAGTATACAATCTACACACTTTCCCCGCAATTGTGGATATTAATGCAATCCCAGAAGGCTCGGCCCGTAGACGACGCCGTATCATGTTTTCCAGACGTGCCAGGCGTTCAGCGTCTTGTTGGAAAAGGGTATGATATGCCGTTAGGGCACGTCGCCGCACAGCTACGCTAAAACCAGAACCTTGAAACACGCCGGTTATGGTACGAGTAATGATACTACTTACGACTCATGTTGAAGGAGAGCCTGCAAGCGGGTATCGACGGCAGGGATGACATCCTCGTTAGGGACTTGTGTGAGTACATCGAGAGCGAGACATATTCGAGCTACAGAGGTGCTTTCCAGGTCCTACAGACCCATCAGGGACGTGCCACAAGCTACTCGACAACAAGGACGCTTACCTTGCGTAACGTGTTGACCAACATGAGCTGAAGTTCGTGATTTGGAGGCATCAGTTCCACGCAGAAGATATAACCTGGATACCGAGTTTACTCAAGTAGCTCTGGATGAACACCGATACACACCAATTTTCTTGTCCATCGGGGACCGACCAAGCTCCGCAAGATTTACAGCATGCGGGAAGGCGAATTCCAGGTCGCCAGGGCCAGCAGCAGACAGAGACATGGTGCAATGCAGAATTAAGATCAAGCACTCTTTGCATTCTTTCTACGAAGGTCTGGCTTGAAGAATAGTTGAAACATATTCGGGAGGCTCTACGCACAATCGACAGATGTGGCTGTTGGAGGTTGCGGCGTACAACATCAAGCTCGTTCAGGAGAATCTGATCGGCGGCTTGGGGGGAGGCTGCGTTTTCGACTTTACGCACGAGAGCATACTGCGCGCGACTCATCGCGCCAGACGAGATGAATGGAACATCCATGGTAGCTAACTGTGACCAGTGCAATGGACGGGGGAAGGGCTGGGCTGGGCTGGCCACCGTTGCTGGCTTTGATGCTGAAATAGCGTACCTCTGGTCGGGTGCTGCGACTGAGCTCCCCTAGTCAGATCAAGAATAGCAGGAAGACCGTCGTTTATGCTGTGACGGTGCTTAGACCAGTCAATAACAACTCATAAGCGATGACGGACCACCAGCGTGTCGGTGGCAAGGAGTGATGGTCGTCGAGCTTACCACCAAACATTCTGCAACACTACTACGCCTTTGGCTACCACCATGTCCTCATCACCAGACCAAGCAGCTGCAGCTGCAGCCCATTCATTCAATAAGGTTCTAAATCAACACAAGTCATCGAAATCAAGACGGTCCGGAGATGTGGACGAAGGACTGAAGAAACTCAGACGCATGATTCTTGTAGAGGGCATTCCGTCCAGAATTGTTCGTAGCAACGCAACAATGAAACAAGCCGACCGTTTGCTGATCTCTTCTCTCGTAGGATTCCACTCTTCGTCCTCGAACATGGAAAATTCTCCTACGGGTCGATGACATTTCAGCAGAGACATTTTTACAATATGTCTCTCGTGGTCCATGTGAAGTTCGGGAGAAAATCAGGAATGACACCTTTAGGTGAAGTTCACCATTCACCGCGATGGTACCCAGCTCAACTCTGTGAAGGACCCTAGCGACAGATCGTGGTTTTAAGGAGCGAGTCCGCGAAGACATGCTCGTTCGGTTGCTGGATGCTTTCGTATGGCGAAATCATGGTGCGTTTGCCAATCATCTTCATGAAATGACCGTAGAACCCAACATAGCTCAACTATCTGGTCACAGACCGCCAGGAAACACAGCAACTTGGTTTCACATACGTCCAAGGGATGAACGTACTCGCTGCCCCATTCCTGTATACAATGCCTTCAGAACTTGAAGCATTTTTTTGCTTCGCCAAGTTCATCGAAGAATCGTGTCCCCTTTACGTGCAGCCAACACTAGAAGGGGTACACAGAGGTCTCAAGGTCCGTCCGTCGTCCTTTTATCCCAATGGCGCTCGGTGGACGGTCGCATTTCACAGCTCCTGGATCGATGTCTGAAAATAGTAGACCCCGAGCTGTTCGGTTATCTTCGAATGAAGAACCTCTCCGCCGAAATTTACGCATTCCCATGTTCGTTTATTTGTTTGTTCGTGTCTTCCGGAGCCATGTCGATGAAAGTCGTTTTCTCGCAGCTGTCCTTACCCTGTGCGCATGCACACCTCCTCTGGACCAAGTCTTGATGCTATGGGACTTTCTTCTCGCTTTTGGTGTACACTTGAATGTACTGTGTGTTATCGCACAGTTGCTACTTATCCGAGAAGAAGTCATGAGTTCTCCAAGGTCTGATCCCTGTGCATTGCGTGCAACACTACGCTCATTCCATTCCTTCTAGCCCTATGCGCCTCTTACGAACATTCCCGCCGCTCGAAGCTGTTCCAGTTGTTGGAATAGCGGTCACGCTTGTACGAGATCTCCCGCCAGAACTCTATGACGAACTTGTTCGACATCCATACGACATCCAAGGTCTCTGAGACCGATTGGCTCCGCTTCACCTATCATCCTCATCAGCGTTCATCAAGCAAGTTGGTCGCAGGCGTTCAACAACCTCTTTGTGCACCCAAATCATGTAGCATACCCAACGTGTTGTTGTATGTAGTCTTCCTTTCTTTTCCCTGTTACCTTTCTCTACGACCCTTCGTCATGCACCGTTCTATCTCTTGCCTAACCGACGTTACAGTTCCCACTTGTCACCGGCACCCATCACGCCATGATTTCCTAAGTCATCTATTGTTGTATACAGCGTCCATGTCTCCACATATGGAAAATGCGCATGGTACAAATGCGAATAGTGTACGAACGTGACCTGAGGCGAGTACAATCAAGTTCTCGTATCCTTCCATGGGAACAGTGCGTCTTTGCCGAGCTTGTCCATTATCAACGCCTCGCTCAATTCGTGCAAGTTCTTTCCGAGCTGCGCATCGCCGGCTTGTGCTGTCTCTTTCCCCACCTGACCTGGGTCCGTGAAGTAATATCCTTGCCATCCATTCTTTTCCACATCGTCAGCGGTCGCCGCCCAAAGGGTACTCATACTGCCCTGCTCCGGGTTGCGCATGAAGGGGACAGTGACAGCCTTGAGCAAACTCCCTACAAGGGAGCCATAAGCCTCTTTGAACTGGTCTTGCTGACCAGTGTGAACAGCGCCGGGATGGGTCACCACTGCCCAAATACGATCTCCGGAAGGTTCCAAAGCTCTCTCGACAAGTGTGTACTTGGTGAACAGAATGTTTGCAAGCTTGGTTCGCGCGTAGAGCGAGACAGCGGAAAGATTCTTGGAACCGATCTCTGTTACCTCCTCCTTGGAGGCGAATTGGACCGAAGACGGGGCCATACGGTGCAGTTCGGACGAAATGGACACGATACGCGGGGCAGGAACGTTGGCGAGCTTGGATGTCTTCCTCATCAAGGGAAGCAAACGATTGATGAGTAAAAAGTGGCCAAGGTGATTGACTGCGAAGTGGCGGTCAATCCCATCAGAGGATACATCGAACGTGTTCACGCCGATGCCTGCATCTGCGACAATCTTTAGATCTCGTCAACACGCGCAGCTGGGAAAAATGTGGATATGACAAACGATGTCGAGGCGTTCCTCTTCTTCGCGGATCTTGTCCCCGACTTCCTTGACATTCTTGAGATTGCCGAGGTCACACTGGACAAAGTGGACGTCCGCCTGCTCGGAGACGGCCTTTTTGATCTCGGCCACGGCTCCGTTTTCGACCTTGCTAGACAGCAAAAGGACTCGGGCGCGCGATTCTGCGAAAGCACGAGCGACTTCATAACCTATCCCTGCAGTCCCGCCTGTGACAAGTACGGTCTGCGAGGCAACTCTTGAGTAAATGTGGAACGAGTCACTGGAAGACATACCCTTCCTCGCATGTCTGCAGCAATGGTACTCTGATGCATTGTTGAGTCGGACGAATGGTTGGACGCAAGTTGGGAATGCTTGATTCTTTTGTACTTTTGTACTAGGGCGTCATTGAAATGGCATTCAACAACAATTCAGCAATACCATCCGCGAGTCCGTGTGCTTGCTGGCAATATATTCGGGTTGCGTGCTATACCCTGCATTCCATAAGATTTTTAGGAATAAAAATGTCCACTGGCAAACCTGCGATGGTGCCAGTGAACAACAACGGAACAGCTTATATGTGCGGTAGGTAGACACCTTTAATCGTAGCGCCTGTACATATCATTACATTACATGTTAACTCCCCACAAACGTTTCGTCAACAACTGCAAGAGCGCATCCTTCCCCGGCGTGCCGACGATACAAGCGACATCCATGGATCCACCAAGACTGCCGTCGTGTACGGTCGGATGGCCCAACCATTCGTCAGGACCCTTGCGGATTCCCTCACTCTCCATTTCAACTTGAGCAGGGACGGCGGTAGACTCGAGCAAGCCATGACATTGATGGGACTGCTCTAAAAGAGCCTGCACTTTGGATCGGTTGGCTCCCGGGGCATACGCCGTTTGGTCTCCCCGTCGATCTACAACTAACATGCCACGAGTAATTTCAGCTGTCCTGGGACCACGCATTAACTTCCATTTAGCTTGTTTCAAAGTGATCCCGTACCTTTCAATGTCGAACTTGCGTTTGACGGCAGCCCAGCCAGGTGACAACCCTGGCAAAACATCTTCCTGGACGACGGTCTCCGAGGGATTTTCAATGGCACACCAAAGAGCGACCACGTCATGCAGTTCTAGAGCATCCTTCCCGAAAGCGACCATGATTTCTCTCGTGCGCTCACAGACTGAACTTGTGAAATGGACTAAAGGTGGCTTGCCTGAGCCGATGGAAGGCTTGAGGGTGGAATCGAAAGTAGGGTCGACGTGCTGTATGTAGAACGGGAAAGGAAGTTCGTGCGGGGTTGTGACGTCTAACGTGACTAGGAGAACCCGTTCTAGTGGGAGACCACTTCCTGACACCACAGGACAGAGTAACTCCTTCGCCGCGAACGGATCAGCGAAAAAATTGACTGTGCATATCAGATAGCATATTTTGACATGCACAAAGAAACATTATCTTACACTCCGCGACAGGCGTGGTGTTTCCTGGAACGTCCAAGGCACCGCCCATCATAATAACACGACCAATTCGCGTTTTTATAGTTTGATGGTGCTCGCGATTAAGCATGGCAAGGTTTGTCGGGGGTCCGAGAACAATGTATGTAACGCTTCTCTCAGGCCGTGATTCAAGAAGATCCAAGGCGACATCAATCGCCGGTTTTGTCGTTGTGACAAAATTAAAATTGAACTGATTGTCCTTATCAGAGGAGACATTGAGATCGGGGTGTCGTGCAGTTATATTGCTTAGACCATCTCTGCGGAACGACTCGGATGAGGAAATCCACAATGCCCTTCCGAGATGAGCAACTCACTTTCCATGGAAATATTGAGCGAAATGGAGACCACCATGAAGTGGACCTTGAGGGCCAAGAGCAAGGATTGGTGGAACATTCGGGGTATAGTTTGGAAACCTTTCCTGATCTTCGGGGTGTGCGGCGATATGACGACCAACAGCCTGGTACAGCTTGAAAATGTTCGCACTGTCGACGAATCACAACGTTGAGCGAACGTTGGGCAAACAGCAGAACGACCCACTATGTCGCGTGGACATCAGTGTTGCCTGTGGGCCGGGTTATTGTATTTCATTCACTAGCTCCTAGGCCACGCACCAAAGGAGACTATGATGGCAAGGATTTCGAGCTCGGGAGAGGCGAGTGCTAACAGGCTGGACAACTCTTAGAGAACTGTGGGTTCCGCTGTGAGACATAAAATCCGAACATAGCTAGAACATCGTCTACACCGGGGTCTGTGTCAACTTCACCCCTATGTTAGATCGATGACTCAAAATGGACATCAGCTTGTGCTCACTGATGACTGGCGTCCTCGGTCGATTCGGCATATCTATCCAGAGGGGATTTAAGAACTTGTCAGGAGTGTGTAAGCGGGCCCGGGAGAGTGAAGTTGCATTTCGCTGACTTGCGGTCCGTCAATCTTTGCTGACGAAATGACTGCTGACGAATACGTCGACTCAATACATCGTTCGAACGTGTGCAATTCGGGCGAGGAATATTTGGACAGTAATAACAAAGATCTGTATACAGTATTAATGCATGTTTTATCATCGTTTGAAGGAGACAACAGTCATGCATCTTCTCGTTGTCGCACCCACGAGACGGCAGTGTAAAGTTGTCCGTGAGAAGAGGTTCAACTCCTCGATCACCCATTGCGAGAGGTAGATAGCCATTGTGCTTGCAAACGTTTTTGCTGGGTGCGTCGCCGCGGCTGTCTTGCACACCATTGTTGCATGCAGTGGCCATGACGACAGCAAGAACGACGTCAGCAAGACGCGCGGCGGCACGGAACTCGAACTCAACGGTGGAGAGGAGCACCGATGGCACGCGCCGCGGGACGCCATCAGACACGTACGCTGCGCGCCATTCAGACAGGTGCGGACGACGGTAGAAACGCGAGACCTCGATTGCTACAACCTGGGGAGGGTGGTCAGTAAGACAGCAAAGGGGAGTCACAGAAGGAGTCAGAGATCTTGGTGGAAAATGGTCTCATCGGGCGAACCCTCTGAAGTAGCAAATATTGAAGAATAACATCACACGGAAAGGGGTTGTAGAGGAGGTACTCACAAGAAGAAGTACATAGCTGAGACGAGGCAAAGAGCAGCTGTAAATGGGCGGGAATAGCCGAGAAACTATGCAGTCGAGTCACGGTGGCTGTCACGTCACGGGAGTGAGTAGAGTATGTGTCTCGCGACGTCGAGCGACTCTTACCAACGATGGCGGAATCACTGCGTTTCCTCGGCTCGCTGCCCGGCCACAAGGGCTGGGTCACCGCCGTTGCGACCTCCTCAGAGAACCCAGACATGATCCTGACTGCCTCCCGTGGTATTTATCTTCTTCACAACCCGCACCCTTGCTCGTTTTGATAGTCCATATCGCACACAGACAAGACCATCATTGTCTGGCAATTGACCCGCGACGAGGATACGTATGGCTATCCAAAACGTATTTTGCACGGACACAACCACTTCGTGTCCGATATCGTCATCTCCTCCGATGGCCAGTTCGCACTCTCTGCATCTTGGGACCACACTCTTCGTCTCTGGGACCTTAACACAGGCCAAACGACGCGTCGATTTGTCGGCCACAATTCAGACGTCCTTTCCGTCAGCTTCAGCGCTGATAACAGACAGATCGTCTCCGGGTCCCGTGACAGAACCATCAAGCTCTGGAATACTCTCGGAGAGTGCAAATATGATATCAAGGATGATGGCCATACCGAGTGGCACGTGATCCCTAATATCCCTCTTGTCATCGTCTTGACTCTGTTCACAGGGTATCTTGCGTGCGGTTTAGCCCCAACATCTTGAACCCCGTCATCGTGTCTTGCGGTTGGGACAAGGTGGTCAAGGTGCCGTCATCGGGTTTTTGAACTCACATCGTGGATCCTCATTCTCGGTACAGGTCTGGGAACTCTCCAAGTTCAAGTTGAAGACGAATCACTACGGCCACACCGGCTACATCAACACCATTTCTGTTTCCCCCGATGGCTCTTTGGCCGCATCAGGTGGCAAGGACGGTATCACCATGCTCTGGGACCTGAACGAGGGCAAGCACCTTTACTCCCTCGAGGCGGGTGACATCGTCAACGCCCTCGTTTTCTCCCCTAACCGTTACTGGCTGTGCGCTGCCACTGCCAGCTGTGTTAAGATCTTTGATCTTGAGAGCAAGTACGTTGCTTTCCTTGCTAATATAGTTCTGTGCAAACTTTATTTTCTTAGATCGATCGTCGACGAGCTCAAGCCTGAATTCGTAGACGTTGGCGCTAACTCGCGGGAACCCGAGTGTGTGTCGATCGCATGGTCTGCTGACGGCCAGACATTGTTCGGGGGCTTCACTGACAACCTCGTTCGTGTCTGGACTGTTAGTGCTTAAAATTCCTCACGGGAAGTTGTGCGAGGGAGGGCGGGCGGGACATCCAGATCG